>JBBPLQ010000008.1:0-180092 GCA_038089855.1 Royoungia palumana | reverse complement strand
TATTTACTTATTTATATGTTATTCCTGAATTCCAAGCGATAATAATATTACCAGTTTGCTCATGTCCGTCGATGACGAGTGGTCCGTTCTCGAGGTTCGTGCTCGTCGTCGTCGTCGTCGTCGTCGAGCGCTGACGTTCGTCGCAGTCGATCCACCCAAAGATCTGCATTTCATTCGACGGCGCGATCGCCACGCTTCTCGTTCCCGTCGAGCTTGGCAAAGACACCCCTGTCCGCATCTGTTCCGTGCACCACGACGCCTCACCCCTCCATGCTTCTCTCTCCATCCTCCCGCCCCTCCATCTCCGCATTGCCCTTCCCCCTCTCTACCCCTCCGAGGCTCCTCCAATCATCCAATCTCTCCAAGCCAACTTCGCTTGGCTGCCTCCGCCTACGCTCACGTCTATCGAGGAACGTCTGAATGAGATGTGGTCTCCCGGCGACGATTCAGGCATTCTTTACACTTGGGTCGAGTGGATCCGCACAGGCGATTTTCTGGCAGACATCGGGCTTCTCGCCGACGACATGCTCTCCATCCAGTACGTCTCTCTTTCTGTGCCCTCCGCTGCTCACCTTTTCCCTTCCACCGTCCAGGATCCCCCATCAATCTCCGCCACTCCTCTTGACCGCCCTCCTTGCCTACGTCTCCGCATTCAAATCAGACGAATTTGCAAACGCATCTTATCTATGCGCGATTTGTTTGTCACAACGTAAAGGTGCTCGCTGTCTTGCCCTTTCTTGCGGTCATGTGTTCTGCAAATCATGTCTGATCGACATGTGGGGACTACACGTCAGGGAGGGCCAGGTTTCTCATGTCGGTTGTCCTGAACCCAGCTGTGGGAAATCTGACACAGAGCGTGTAGACGGCCTCCGCCAAGCGACAGAGGACGAGGTCAGAGCCGTTCTTTCAGAGACGGAGGTCACCAGATGGAAGTGGCTCTGCAAGAAGCGTGATCTTGAGCGTGATCCGACCATGATACACTGTCCGATGGAATATTGTCAGCAACCCGTCACAAAACCTCAACCAGATATGTCGAGAATCAAAGACTCCGATGAAGACGAATCCGGCTGGGCGCGTTTGCGCATCTGTACTGCATGTAGTTACTCTTTTTGCGCTTTTTGTAAGCACACTTGGTATGCCCTCTCCTAGCGTGAGGCCACGAGCAACTTCTCATCGCCGATCTGCAGGCACGGGCCTCATACTCCCTGTCCCCTCCCATTCGCCTCCAAGCTCATTCTCGACTACCTCTCAGCGTCCCCGGATTCTTCGGAGCGTGGTTTAATCGAACGACGATACGGTCGTGCTAATATCCTCAAACTCGTCAAGCAGCACGAGGAAGAACAAGAGAGTAGGAAATGGATGGACTCGAGCACTATGGCCTGCCCTGGCTGTGAAGTGAGAGTTGAGAAATCAATGGGTTGTAATCATGTACGTGCAGTTCTATTTCGTCGGCAGGGCAGATGACGCCCGATTCACTTAAAGGAACTACTAATACCCGCGCAGATGACTTGTGCAAAATGTCAAACACATTTCTGCTACCGCTGTGGTACGAAGATATCTGCAGCAGATCCATACCAGCATTTTTCTACGCCTCACACGCCCTGCTTTTCCAAATTGTTTGACTGGGTCCCGAATACGGAAAATGATTGGCAACCAGTAGAGGGGTTCGCAGTGCTTGTTTGACCCTAGGTGACGAACCGAGAGCCCAGACAGCTGGAACTGGAACTAGTTCCGTTGTACTCTACTCGAAACGTACTCGACAGGATGTTTGAGATAGATCTTTTATGCGAATGTTACACAAATGTCATGGCCAAACGTTAAACAACCGACTGTAGTGTGCACGCCACTCGGCGAGTCACTCTTCCATCGGACATGGGCACCGAATTTGCTGCCCCACACTCCATTCATTCCCTCGTCCGCCTGCTCAAATCGTCCACCGACCCTCCCTCCGCCTCGGGACCTTCCAAGATTGAGATAGCCTCCCTTGCTTGGTCAGATCCATCTTTCCGCGCGGCGAACAAGGGTGAAGTCATCGCGGAATGGGTACTCATTCAGCTCGGCGAGGCAAAGAAAACCCGGCGAGAAGATGCAAAGTTCACCTCCGACCCCATTGTAGACTTGAGGTATTGGACTTTGCTTTGTGGCGTGCTTACTACCCCTTCTCCAACAGCTGCGAGACCCATAAAGACATGGCTGCTTCCTCTGTTGAACCGATTTCAGCTCGACACGATTGTCCTCCGGTTGCTTACTCTTCTACCCTCTCGAGTGCTTGGCCCCGCTCGCACCGCGCTTACCATCCTTTGGCCCTTGGCGGAGAAGAAAATCAGTGTCGACGCCCTAGGAGAGTGTCTCGAAGCCGTCTTTGAAACTTGTACAGACTGGGAGCGTGTGGATGATGATTTGGCTTGGATCTGTTCAGCTGTCGTCGGTGCGTATAGGAACGCGCTGGGAAATGCAGGGAATAAGAAAAAGGTGAGTGTTCCACCATGGCCGAATTTTTGTTGAATCACGATCGTCAAGCTCTATACTTCCTTTCTTGCAACTCATCTTTCTTCATGGCTTTGCGCCATCCGCGATACCCCCGCCCTCGCAAGTCCATCGCCCATGAAACAGCTGAAAAATAGTATATTTGCCGCAGGCACCGACACCCTATTCTCTCTCGATGCCCTCAAACAGCCCCTCGATATATTATTCAATGCCCTTTCTTCAACTTTCACCCCTTCGCTCCTCCCCGTACTCCCGAATCTCTTCTCCTCTTTCCTGAGCGCCATGCACAGACATAGATCTTCACTCTCCATTTCCGCGACTACCGTTGTTAGTGCAAGGGAAGAAACGAAGGCGATAGCGATGGAGTTCGTGCGAAAATGCTGGGCTCGCGTTTGGGCAGGCACAAGCCTTCAAGAGGGTGTCGATTTAGAGAAGTGGAAATCCATCATCGGTGTTTTCGAAATTGTAGAAAAAGAGCGGCTCTTTGTTGTCAGCCGCATCCGCGGAATGCAGAATGACATGACGAATGGGGAGCATGGAGGGGAGAAGACCTTGGACGAGGTGAGAGACAAAGCGATTGAGATTCTGGAATCTGTAAACGCCGTCTTCGAAAGTAGGTCACTTGGATATTCTCGTGCTAAGCGTGACGCATACATGTAGATGGTCTAGCAGAAAATTTGATTCTCCCCGCTCAGCTCTTGGACGTTCTTGTCCGGATTGAGTACAGCTTCATAGGAGCTGTCTTGGAGAGGGTGCTGTCTGCTCTCATTAATGTGGGTAGTCGTAGTGCTCATATATTGTGTGTTTAATTTCCGACCTTGCCACCAGATTCCACAGTCGTTTCTTTGCTTTGTGACATTCTCAAATTTTCTTATTCACATACTCGAATATCACATCAAAACGCGCACGGTACACACATACGTGTCAGCTCTTCTGGGTGCTGTGGTTGCGAAACGCACCTCTCCCACCTCTTCACCCCCATCCGTGACATATGCTTTCCCCCTTGCATACCACCTACCTGCTGTTGCGCATGCCCTCCGCACGTCATTAACACATACTCAGGTTACTCCGCTGGTAACTGGCGTAATTCAGGCTGTTGAAAACACTTGGATGACCGTCAAAGATGCATATCAAGAAGACGAGAGACCCGCTAAAGCGCAGAAAGTTGGCACCGGTGCGAATGGGAGCGAGCGCGAGGCAATATCGGGCTCGGTTCGAGCATTCTCTTACACATGCCGTATCGCAGGGACAGCTCTCTCCAATTTGCCCGCGAGTGCCTACAGTGAGGACGGGGAGTATTCTTTGGAATCATTGTGCGGTGACGTTGGGAATCTGGGGTGGACTATCATTTGGGAGACTTTGATCACCAGAACTGGAAAGGGACACGACAAGGTGGGGGAAGGGGGCTCAAGGAAACGAAAGCGTGCCGCTCAAAACAATTCTCTTTGCGTATCTTACCCTCAAGGAGTGACATCTGCCTCCCTCAGGTTCCTATACGACATCCGTGCTAGAGTGTCCCGCCCATTGGGAGATTGTGACCAGCTTGGAGAAGCACATGTGCAAACACTGTTGAACGTTGTGCGGGATGAGGCATCGGAACCAGAGCTGATCCTCGAAATTGTATGTGGGAGCTAATCATAAATCTTTTTCCGTACTCCTCACTCCTTCTGTATCAGATTCGGACGCTTCTATGGCATGTCTGGGATACGCATAACCGCGGTTCGTCGAAGCAAATGGACCCAGAACCAGTTTTCACTGCAACGCTTGACCTACTTACTGCTCGTCTTTCGCCTAAATCAAAGTGGTCTGGTGTGTCGGCTGCTCTGACTCGCGATAATCTGAGCCTCGCACTCCTGCATGTATTAACAGAGAGGTGGATCGATGTTCTTGAGTGAGCTAATTTTTTCCGTGTGACTGGATTAGCAGCATCGTCTCTCTGACTCAACTGTTCTACAGCGCGCAGGCCTCGCCGAAAAGTCTGGAACGATTTGTTTCACTGCTACTTACCATATCCCTTGACCCGCCTGATGAAAGCATTCAAGAAAGTCCTAATGAGGCCCACCTGAGAGCTCAAGTTTCCGTTACGTTACGTGGTATTCTCCTCAATCTCCTCCGAAACGCACAATTTTGGGAACTGCATAATATCCGAGGTCTGTGAGCCATCGGCTAGTTCAGCTTTCTGTCTGACTTTGGATGATAGCCGTATTTTTATGTTGTGTGTTGACCCTGACAACTCCATTTTCTTCTTTCGGTTTTGCTGCTGCTGCAGTCGAGTCGCCTCCGACCGTGGGCGCTGCTGATCAGGTCCAGCTTGCTCTCGCATGCGATGTATACAGATTTCTTGATTACGTACCTCCGGAATACTTTACTCGTCCCGTGCGCGCGGAGCTGGTGAAGAGGGCCATAGCTGGAGATGTTCAAATTTGCGCAATGATGAAATGTGCTGACAGAGATAAAGGCAAAACGGTAGGAAGGGATCTGTATCGAGGTTACACAGGACCCGCGCAGAAATCTCATGTGGGGGAACCGAACGATGTAATATCCGAGGAGGAATCAAAGGATTGGTCAGGTCGACTGACATTCATTCGCGTCTTTCTTCAGCGTATGGGACCATTTTTGAATACACTCGGGCATCATGTAAGTTTGTTGGTTTTCTCTCCGGCGCCTGTGTAAACCATTGGTGCAGACTTCCTTCACCTTTGGAACCCATCTACTGAGTCCGCCGCCATGCATAATTGTTCCTCCTAAAGCACTCGCGATTGTCACCCTCGATCTGTTCCAGTCACACTTCTTGTGCGTTTTGGTCCCTTCTCTTTGTACGCTTGTTAACAAACTCTGCCTCAGGAGCCTATTGCGCTTACAAGAACCGGAGGCGGTAGCATCTGCCTCCAGTATCATTACCACACTTATAATCGCTCAACCTTTTTCCCGACCACGGTCTCAGGAGACGTGGACACACATCCTCGCTCAGTCAAGCATCCTCAAGCTCGTGGAGCGTTTGACGACTGACTTTACTTTTCCTAGGTGAGACCTGATAATGAATTGTTTGGGTCGGCGATACCAACATGCTGTAGTCTATCAGATGAAGTTCAACGCTCGTTGAAGACACTTTTTGAGTCTTTAGAGTCTGCACTTTTGCCTGACATGGCAAGATTAGTGGAAGGAAATTCCACGGAACTGAATCAGTTTCTCTCGAGCGAACGGGTCAACGCATGGTCTCGTTTCTTGTTATTGAAGCGGTGGATAGGGATCGACCGTGCGTTCATCAACCTTGACTTGGTGACTGCTCCCAATCCTTCTTTTCAGCAAAAGCTACTTTTATTCCATTTGGGTTGAAGTTAGCGGTGTCCGTGATTCGCTGTGAAAATTCCGGCGGACTGGATGCTGAGACTTGCGCAAGCGTTCTCGGGCTACTGTTTGAGGAGCTTGCGTGTGTGCCCGACGTCTCGCACGATACTCACCTTGATGCCCTGGTTGCCGTTTATGCTACCTGTGGTAGCGACCGGAGCCCCACCCAAAGTTCGTCACTCTCCCTCTCTACATTTCCATCTTTCTTACATATCTTTCAGACTTCCAACAACTCATGGACGATCCCGTCGTACAAGCCTCGAAAAAATTGTCCATCGGGGACTTTGCTCGCTTATTAGACGTGTTGGCAGAAGAGTTTGAAGGAGGCCAGTTCCAAATGGGATACCGTGAACGCTTAATTCACCTCAGCAAGATCATGCTGCATAATGCACCGCCAGGTAAACTTGATGCCATCAGTAAGGCTTTAAGATGCCGACCAACGTTCATAGGTACACTGAACGTCGTCCAAAGCTCTGTGACAGGGTGGTTGGGCCTATTCGCTGAGCAAGAACAGATTTATGAAGGCTCATCAAATATGAAAATGGAGTGTCTGGAATTTATTGCGAGACATTGTTTAGATCGAGTGCGTCCTCCCAAAACCGATACCAGATTCGTTTGCTTAAGCCTATCCAGCCAGCATCCATTCGTTCCGTAGATCTTGGTAGCATATGGACCTTCCTCCACAAAATACTCACCGGTTCCCCTGAGCACGACCAGACGACAGCCTCGCCTATTTTCCATCACGTCGTCACCATCATCAGTGCACTCGTTCGGCTGCGGCGCGACCTTGTCATACACACCCTTCCCCATCTCGGTCTTGTCCTCCGCCAGCTGATGATGCTCATGCGCAAGGTCCGTCCTCAGCTCGGTGCGAAACAGAGTAAACTCGTCACAGACACGCTCCCATCGTGGTTGTCTGCTTCCCAACCGTTATTCACGGACGAAGCGCGCGCTTTTGCACGCCTTCTCACGTCGCTCACCGCCAAGACCGTCCCGAAGGCGCACGCTACTGTGACCGGTGAATCACAGAAAGCAGAATCCCTCGCGAAACCGTTTGCAAAGCACGCGTCTTATGTGCTTCTAGCATATATAGACGCGTTCAACGATCCGCTGTGCATCATCAACGCAGAGATGAGGCGGGAGCTGGAGCCTGGCTTGTTTGCCTTGTGCGAGATGGTGGGAGAGCATAGTCGGGATGCGCTGATGGTGTCTGCGCTGGATTCCGGCGGGAAAACGATATTTAAGTCACTTTGGAGAGATTATGAGAAGCAGCGGTACGTTGGCAGGGGTTGACGCGTCCGGTAGCGATCGGTCAAAATATTAATGTTGCGATGGCTGTGAGTCACATCATCCGTTCTCAACACATGCTGTTGACAGCTGTACATTTGTGTGTTACGCTTGCACCTCGTGGTACTTGAGAGTCCGAGACGACTAAGGTCCAATTTCTGCGATCATGCATGTCTGCACCTACGTAGGCTTGACAGCCTTGACATACACGTCTCGGAAAGGATTGTGCTTCTTGGGCGGCATCTGATCAAGCGTCCAGCCAGCCTTTACTTTTTCTTCCTTCAATGCATTCATGAGGTCAAGGAAATCCTCGACCGCTTGGGGAGAACTCTGGATGTGCAGTACGATGCGAGACCCATTGATCTTGATCGGCTGTTCGAGTGCAGCCGCACGTTCGACGACTTCCCAGTACTCCACACCGATCGTCGACGGATCGTAAAACAACTGTAGTATGCCGATGATTGGGACCGTCAGAAAGTCCAGTCAATGAATGTTAGGGGCCAGGCCACGCACGATGCACGTTTCAGCGGGACTCAGGATCCCGACGCCGATGGACTCAAGACCCCGTTGCATGCGCTTGGCCAGCGCATGTACGCGGGGAAGCTGCGGAAAGTTATGGGTAAGCGCGTAGGCAGCGCAGCCGACGAGGTAACCCGTCTGACGCATTCCGCCGCCAAACAGTTTCCTGAACCACCGCGCCTTGGTGATGAAGGCTTTAGAGCCGACTAGGCATGTTCCAATTGGCGCGCCTGGATCACAGTCAAAAATTTGCCACGAAGCCGAAGACAACCCACCAAGACCCTTGGAGAGGCACAGGCTGACAGAATCAAATGGATCACAGAGATCTTTCATCGATAGTCCTGTCTCGACAGCCACATGCCAGATCCGCGCACCGTCAAGATGCATGATGATGCTCTGCGCATGTGCTTTTTCCGAGATCTCACGTACGTCCTTTTGGGGTAAGATGGTCCCGTTGAGGGTGTTCTCTAGCGCGATCACCCGCGTGGGCGCGCTGCGTACAATTCAAAAGCAAGCGTGAGATTTCGATTTCAGCAGAGTCACAGGACGCCTTACACGTGTACGTCTGTGCCGGAGACGATGCGTGGCTCAATATCTTGCCACGTCAGGTGATGACCTATTTATCGGCACAGTGCATACCGTGACTGATCACTTTCACGTCCTTATCTCATATGAACTTACCGTTTTCGGGGAAAATCGGGATGCTGTTCGCCTGCGAGTGAAATGCGGCACCACCAGCCTCCATCCTAATCAGACTCGTCATGAGTCCACGAAGAACGTGCGCACGAAAATGGCTTAGAGTACCGGTGCTCACCGATAAATATGGGCACGTGCATCCGTGATGACAGAGTGGGGTGGCTGCTGGAGGTGTGTTCGCAGAGCGACTTGATTGGACATGGTCCCAGAGGGAAAGAACAAACCAGCTTCCTTGCCGGTTATCTTGGCGATGTGCGTTTCGAGTGCGGCGGTGGACTCATCAAAGAAGACATTTTTCCCCGAGTGATGCACGGAGTGCGTAGTCACTCATTGCCTTTGTTGGGACTGCGCAAAGGGCGAATGTAGATCATTGGACATGTCCAACGTTCAGTGGATGTGGACACCTAACCTGTGACCGTATCCGCTAAAGTGGACGGACGGGTTTCGATTTAGTGTTCAACTCCGTGGAGTCTGATAGGTCACTGACAGACAAAAGTTCTCGATATCTCTTCGAGCATGAGTGCATTGTCAACGTCTGGATTCTCCGTGAGGATGTCACACTTGACCACATCAAAAAGCTGAGGAAACGCAGTGTCTGTCGCGGACGGCATGGAATAGGTTGGACTACGCTAGGACCACAGTTGGCGAACGAATATATAGTGACAGTCATGAGCTGGGAAGGTCATTTACGGAACTCCGGGTTCGTATCTAAGTTTAATGGAGTGTCTAAGATTGCTCAGTCATGTGGCCATGTCGTGAAGATCATCAAGTAAGGACATATAGAAAGACGAGTGAGATAGTTCAGTCGGTATGGGAAGTATACTGTAGGAAATGAAACAAAACCGAGACGTTGTTCTTCGCGAATCAGTGAGACACCAGTCAACATTAAAGATATGATAAAACGGATGTAAAACATGGGCAGCCATCGCCTCTAGGTTCGTCGTTGAACCGTTTCCATATACTAATCGCGCGACAAACGGGAGATGGTGAAAACGGTAAGAATGACGACAGCAAGGGCACCTATGCTGGCAGGAAGCAACAAGTCCTTTGGGATACCCATCACGAGCTCCTGCTCGGGTGATAAATGAATCTGAGGCTGTGAAGCTACAACGGGAGATTCCGGAGTAGTCCCTTGCTTCTCGGTAGATTTCACTTCCTCTTGTGCGGGGGTCGGGATTTCAGTAGGCTTGGTCGTAGTCTTTTCGACACAAGCTTCTTCCCAGTGCTTACCGCCCTGAATGAATAGTACAACGCGATCCAGGCCCGCTGAACGGGCGATCCTGACAGCATCAGCGATATCATTGTCGCTCGTGATCAAAACCGTATCCTCGTCTGCATCCGTATACGATAGGGTAAAATCTGTTGGGTCAGGCCTTTGGTCTGAAGCACCATCATACAAGGTGAAGAACGGATCCGCGCCAAGCTTTCCGGATACGATCTCACGGAGCGTCTCGACGCTATCATGCCTGGCTTGAAAACGGTGCGTCCGACCACTAGGCGTGCGGAACTTGAAGACATAGGTACCATCATCGACGGGTACGGTTGAGACGGCACCCGTGATGCTGGGGATATTACGCACACCCTTTTTGCGGGGAGAGAGATCGAGACCAGACTCATGATCGTCGTCAATAACGGATGCAGAGTCATTCGGATGAACTTCTGGGTAGGGAGACTGATGGAGACGGGAGAGGTTATGTGCCGAGATGGAATGGCCATCCGTGTGGGCGTGCGAGCCTGATACCATGGATTCGGTATCATCGTGACCACCGATGGACTCGAAGAAGCGACCCCACATTGGACCACCTTCCGTGTCGGCGTGCTCACCGGCCGCTTCAGCACTCATCGCATTCATCTACTACGGGTGAGTGATAAAGAACAGCGTTGACAGAATATTACAAACCTGCTCGAGTGTCGCGTAGGTGAGTTTGAGCACGTCAACAATGGCGACTAGCCGCCCATCGGTTTCGACGACAGGGAGGTTGAGGTAGTGACCATCTACAGAGAGGTATAAGGGAAAGCTAATTCAGGATTGTCGGTACATACTATGCATCTTCTTGAGTGCATCGTGCACAGTCGTTGTGGGAGGTGCAGTATCAGGGTGAGGAGTCATTACCCGAATGACACTACAGATCCCTGCATCCAGGCCGGCAGCGATGACACGGAGGACGACATCTTTGCTGGTAAAGATACCGGCGATCTTTGGATGTACACTTTCGGACCCGGGGGTGTTTTCCATGACACAAACGGCGGTGACTCTCCGCTCTTTCATGAGCTTTGCAACCTCACGAACGGTCGTCTTCGGAGTCACTGTAGCGGGCTGCGTGCGTGAGTCCATGACTGTGGTAAGATCGGGTAGTGCAGTCTTTTCGCGCAGTGCATCTACATATGCAAGCATAGCGGCAGCTTGTGGATTAGAAGCCATATTAGAGCCGAGCTCTGACTGTACACCGGCAAGTGCATTGTAGAGTTTTTCGGACGCAGAGGAACTGCGTTCAACCTTGCTAAGGGCTTCGTGGAACACTTTTGTAATGTCGAGTAAACCAACGACATTTCCTTCTTCATTGCAAACCGGCTATGCGGAAGCAGTGATAAGAAGACGGAGAAGAATGTGTCGGGTGACTAACCAAGTGACGAAAGTGCCTCTGAACCATGAGCTGGAGAGCCTCTGTTGCGCTGGTCGTGTCGCGGGTAACCATGGGACTACGGGTCATGATATGGCTGACGTGCGTCGTGTGAGGATCGAGACCCTCTGCAGTGACCTATTCGGGGTGATCGGTGGACCGGAGGTGTAGGCGGAGAGGGAACGTACTCTGTATGCCAAGTCTTTGGCAGTAAATATACCACTGAGACCTTCCTCATCGTCAACGACGAGAACACAGTCAGTGCGCTTGGCTGCACATAGCTGACTAGCTTCGGCGACCGTGATGTTTTCCGGAACGGTGAGGGCGGGACTGGGCTTGAGAGCGGCGACGGTTCCCTTAGCGACTGCGGGTTTCTGGGGGCGTTTCCCGCGACCAGAGTGGAAGGCGGTCGAGACAGTGCGTTTTCGGGCAAGTTCGGACTCGATTTTCTTACGGATTGCCTAACGAGAGATGAGATTGAGAGAGCAACGCGACAAGAGACGAACCTCGTCGCGTTTCGACTGTTTTCTGCGGGTGTCTGAGAGGGGCGTGGACATGGATGAAGGCGCGGGGGACGGCGGGCGGTCGTGAGCCCTGTTGTGCGCTGGAGAGTGGGTCGGGACAGGGATGCGCGACATTATGGAAGACGAGTCGACTTCATTTCGACAGCTCTGCCCGTTTTGGACAATACTTGTTTGCTCTTGTTTTTCAAAAACAAGAAAATAAAAAAAGATCAACAAAAGACAAAAATGTCTAAACATTCCCAGCCACATGGCATTTCGTGATCATCTACTCCCGCCTCGGCTCAATTGCATTCCCCGCCCACTTGATCGTCACCTCACGGGCCTTGCCCCACACACTCCGCACGACGGGCGGAACAGCAGAGTTCGCAAGCGTTGCCGTAATACGTCCATCAGCATACGTGACTGCCTCCCTGGTGAACGCAGACTGATAGTATCGCTGGCGCAAGAAGTGCACGTAGAACACCGGCGCCAAAAGAGAGTTGCGCAACAAAATGGCACCGACCGCAACGCGTAAAAAGATGACCAGCTCTGCAAACGCCACCACACGCATCGCGGAGTCATAGTTTGCTGACATACAAAACGTCAGTCAGTCATTTATCCTAGTCAGCCATACCACGCACACTTCACCCAGACTTGCAAACGCTTCGCGAGCGGGTGCGGTTGGGGAGGCCCCCCGGGGTTAGCGGGGGGTCCCGGTGGAAGGTACTGAGCCATTAAAGTCGTGCGCGTGAACGTGAGAGCATGGAAGAGTGAAAACACAAAGTAGGGCGTCAACGCGACTGTCCGACAAGACGTGTCAACAATAGCGTTCTCGACCACCCGTGACGACTCACAGGCAACCGGCTTGGAGCTCCACCAGAAGAGCGCGAGCATAAAGTACTGGACATTCTATGCATTTATCTTAGCATATATGCCTCTCGCCGGCTGTAAAGACCCACCCACCTCGTCTGTAGCAGCTTTTTTTACAAACGCCATATTAGGTCGTGGAGCCTAAGCACCCGAGGGATGAGAACCAAACACGCGATAGACAGCATCCGTTCTTACCCCGAGCGATTTGCTGAGAACACGTGGACATTGTTAGTCGAGTGCCACGCAGCCACCACGCAGAATTGGGAACTCACTAGCAGACGATCGCATAGCTGACAAGAGCGCCCAAGAAGCTCGCTAGAGATACCTGTTAGGCACCATCCCCGTAGAGAAGTGAGAGCACCGCCTACCCCTGTACCACCACGCAGAAACGGTGGTAAAGGTGATACACGCAATAAAATAACGCAGTGCTGCTGCTAAAAGTAAGAAATGACCGCCTGCCCACAGATAGTGCTGCAAACGAGTAAGTACACGTCGAAGACAGTCGTAATGGGAGTACCTGAGTTGTGGCCATGTTCGTCGTATGGAATGGACTAGAGAAAGATAGACAAGATGTAAATTTCAAAGCCGAGGCGAGCTTAAACCCGTCGAACCGAACCTTTGCCTGCTGGCCAGTTTAGGGCAGGTGAACACGTAAGACCCTAATTACCGAGCCCGAGTACCGTAGATGATTTATCTACTCCATCCCTTGAGTTTCTTCCGTTCCTTGCCCTTTCTGTAGATCTCCTTTTCAACCGCCCTCTTCCCCAGAGTCTCTATCCGGCGCCCCTTCCCTTGCCGTCTCGGCCTATCCCTCCCTGAGCCCTCCACCACGTCCACTTCCTCCCCACTTTCCGCACCCTCTCCTACAACCATGTCCTCCCACTCCTCCTCCTCCTCCTCCTCTTCGTTTCGTCGTCGTTTCTTTCCTGCGCCTGACTTACCACTCCCCCCTCCAATGTTGATATTGACTCGAGGTGGAACCGCAAAGCCAAATGCCTTTCCAACCTTTGCAAGGTCCAGGGCATTAATGTCAAATATCTTCTTGAGCGAATAAGACGCGTATGCTTGAAGATACGACCGGAAACCGTCTTTTGCAGACTGGTGCAAAAAGTAATTCTTCTGTAACAGCTTTTCCAACTTTCTGCAGCATCAATATCGCAGCTGCCCATGATGTGGAAACGACATACTTGTGTCTGCACGTTCGCTATCCTGTCCGCCGGAAAAGTATATTCATTGAGAGGAACTTTGGCCTCTTTCAAGTAACGCAGGAAGCCCAGCTCGCTCTCCAGCAAGAATAGCAAACTCTTCCCGACTTTACCCGCCCGTGCAGTGCGTCCCACACGATGTATATAGTCCCTCGGATCGTCGGGCGGATCGTATTGGATAATCCAGTCTACACGTGGGATATCGAGTCCACGCGCAGCAACGTCGGTACATAGCAAAATGCCAGACTTTGCATTGATGAACTCGAAGAAGGTATTCGTGCGCTTTTGTTGTTTTTGTTTACCCTGTATCGTCCCATGGTTAACGGGAAGCCTAAAATAATTATCGAAATAATCATACGTGTAGGTCGAGCACCGGCACATCGATATAGTTCAGTAGCTCTCCATGATACTTGACGGAATTACAGCTTGAGAAGAAGACGATGACTTTCTTCTTTAAATTTTTCTTGAGAAAGGTAAAAAGAAGAAGGAAACGCCGTTCAGATGGGCACGCAACGTAGCCTTGCGTGAGCGTCGAGACAGTGCTCGTCTCCTCTTCTTTGTCCACGTCGACGTGAAGAGGTCCAGGGCGGAGTGATATACGAGCCAGATCCTGAACCTTGGTTGTTTGAGTGGCGGAGAAAAGCATGGATTGCCGACCATCTATAAAATGTCATCAGGCCACGAATCGAGAGCGGCATTATGTGGCACCGTTCGGAAGAATTGCAATGATTTTCTTCATCTCTTCCTCGAAGCCAATCTCCAATATTCGATCTGCTTCGTCGATGACAAGTGCTTTTAGATTGCGGAAAACAAATCCTTTGGTATTCTGCTCTCGTGTCTCGTGAATACTTGTCTGGGAATCCGATTGTGACGCTGACTCACTTCGAGATGGTCGAGTAGCCGGCCTGGTGTTGCTACGAGGAGGTTGACCCCCTTTTCGAGCTTTTCAGCCTCTGCCCTCCGGTTCGCACCACCAATGACGATCCCAAACGTCTGTGAGTGATAGACCATCAAATCCTTGGCGACCCCGAATATTTGCAACGCGAGCTCTCGTGTAGGAGAGACGATAATAATGCCCGTCCCTACGACCACACCGAAAGGTTTGGGATGGCACTCGTGACACACGGATAACGAACTGCTCACCATTTCTCGGCTTGAATTTCATGCGATGCAATAGTTCGACGGCAGGTATAAGAAAAGCGAGCGTCTTTCCCGAGCCAGTCCGTGCGGCACCGAGGACATCTTTGCCAGCCAAGAGTGGTGGAATGGCCTTGGCCTGCACAGGCGTCATGGTCTTGAATCCCATGTCTGCGAGGGCTTTGTCTGTCTGTTCCGAGAGGTCGAGAGAGGAGAATGGTTCGCGTCCGGAGACATTTTCTTGGGGTGCTGCTAATGGTGTAGCGAGCGTTTCTTCTGTCATTGAACCGCAAGCAGGCTCGTTAAAAACCAGTGGTGATTGATGGTCAATGCAACATCCTTATCGGGCACAGTCATCGGCAACTTCCGCACCGCCTTTTTCCACTGATGGCGGCCCAGCCAAGTGAGTGTATGCCTCGCATGCCGACATTACCTGACAGTGTCTGTATATACAGTCGACGGTATGAAACTTGAAGCGCTCCCTTATGTGTTTACGGCCGGTCTCTCACTGGCCCTCGGGATTTGGCTTGGAATACGTTGGAAAGCACCCTCAGTCTCCAAGGTAGAAGTCGGACCAGACGACGAAGACGATGGAGCAACAGACGGGAACCTTTCTGCGATCGAACCAAAAATGATGGAGCAGTGCAAGCTTGTAAGTCTTCGTCCGTTCGCTGTCAAAAACTCCACTCACGGCAATATTCAGGTCCTGGTTGTCCGGACAGACTTGAAGATGACTCAAGGCAAGATCGCAGCACAGTATGTGGCACTTTTTATACACCGCCTTGGTACTGAGTTCTCCAGGTGTGGGTACGTCACTTGTCCTGCTTGGAGAGGGCGTTTTGCTCGACCGTTGTGTCTAGTCATGCGACCTTGGCATGTTACAAGGCACTCATGAAAACTAACCCAAAGGTAAGTTGACCTCCGAAAATCACTCGCGGATACCCTTTTGAGACATCCTTAGCTTGTGCAGCACTGGGAACGAACGGGGTACGTCTAGTTGATGTCCACATAGCTTCCTGAAGACGACTTCAAGCAGACAAGCAAAAATCGCCCTAAGAGGATCCTCTGAAGAACAGCTATTAGAGCTGGAAGCTATCGCAAAGAGTATTAATCTGTGTGCCCGCTCAGTACTTGACGCGTATGTTGTATCTATGATTGGGTCAGATTATTCCTCCAATTTTGATTATTGCTTCCAGTGGACGTACCCAAATTGCGGCAGGATCACGCACAGTCCTTGGAATCGGCCCCGGTAGACATTCATTTTTGTTTATTCGCCTTGTGGCGCTAACGAGTGGGTCCGCAGCACCCGTAGAACTCATTAACAAGGTCACCGGCCATCTCAAGTTGTTGTAAATGCCGGGAGATGTACAGATTTACTGGATATACCTTCAAATACAATCTCTTTCAATAGGTAAGTGAATAGAGTATGTGCATCATGTCTGCAATGTAGGTCTAGGATGTGAGGATCTTGTGCCCCTTTTGTTCGACATCGCCAGGCTGATTGACTAACCCCGAGCTGTTCCTACTAGTTTCGTTACCACTCTGTCTGGCGTTACCTGTCGGACTAGCGTCAGGCTACTCTGACAGGCGTAAAGGTAACATACAGACCTGAGTTTAATCCAATGAGTGCAGGATAGTTATCCGCTAGTAGTACTCCTTTCGCTTTGTCGCCAGCCCCTGAGGGCTCGCTACCCTGAGGAGTCTCGCCAATGGAGTTTGTAGAGTGGGGGCCAGGGGGAAATAACGAATGTGCATTAGCCGCATCAGAGAAAGCATCGCTCGCTTCCCCTACGAAAGGTGTCAGTGCTGAGACAGAGAGGAAATGGTCTTTGAGTTCATACCCGATGCTGCCTTGAGCACCGACTCGTCAGAGTGGCGTGACGCGGTACAGTTTGTTGATGAACAGCTGGCGGCTTCCGCAGCCACGGAGCCCCCGCCTCCCTGGTTACCCATTAGTATGTCTGTGGATGCGGTGCTGACGCCATCGCGTGCGGCAATCTCATCGAGGGGGATGGCATGCATAGATGTAGTGAGTATGAACGCGAGGAAGAAGGCAGAGTAACGAGGCATGGATAGTGGCTTGTCGTAGATGCTGTTCAAGGGAGGTTGGCAATCGGTGCTGAACACGACGCAGGTATATGTGGCTCGCGTTTTTGGTCACGTGCATTTATTTCTTTCACGTGCGTCGTTCGGCATTTCCTGGTCGAGACTCCAAATTGACGCAACGCGCAACTGCATGGCAACTACCATCGCCCTCGCCAGAACGTATCAGTATTTCTTCGACACTCACCCGAACTGCACTCTCGCTCTCACAGGCGGTACACTCAACGCTTTTGGCGACATCGTTGCACAGTGCTTCCAAAATGCAGTACATCAAACCCACTATCGCCGGATATATTGATCGCTCACCCTTGTGTTATTCATAGCACGTCCAAGATCACAACCGTGGCTCAGGCTGGGACTCTGCACGCACCCTTCGCTTCTTCTGCTTTGGTGTCGGCATGAGTATGTACCCCATTTCTGCAACAGAGTGAACCTTGAACCCGCTTCTTCCGAGGCCCCTTACTGGGCAGATGGAACCTCATCCTTGAACGCAAATTCCCTCTTCGCAGGCGTCGCACCCACAGGGTCAGCTTTAAAGCATTGTCAAAGAGAGTTGCTGCAGACCAAATTATCATGTGAGCTTATTGTGATCTACCCTTCTCCCACCATCTGATCGCTTTCCCAGGGCGCCACTAGGCGTAGGTTTCTTTTTACATTTATCCATTTCGATTTCCAACCATGTCACAGCTGGCAATATTCATTGGTTCTATTGGTACCATGGAGGGCCGATCCAAGTATCAAATACGAGACAAATATGCTGACATGTACACCACTGCTTTACTGACCAACTGGAAAATCTGGCCACTAGCTCAGGTACGTTTTCGGAAACTTTGTCGTGCTGACTCTGACTCTGCTACAGCTGATAAATTTTCGATTCATGCCCTTGCCTTATAGAATACCATTTCAGTCTACATGTGGTGTCTTTTGGACGTTATACCTTTCCATTCTAAATGCCAAGTAGGCCTCCCTATTGGTCCTAAATGATCCGGCTGAAGCTCCTGCTTTGTAGGGAAGATGAAAAACAAGATAGAGAGGCCGCAATGCGGTAAAATACTACAAATATCGATGCACAGGTCTAGATACGTGAATATTTCAGCTTTCTACAGGTGTAGCCTAGTTTTCCCTCTCCATGTTTAGTTGCCGCTTTCGTTTTTTAATTACTGGTGTCAGTACAGTTTCTCAAATAAGACATTGATGGATGACCAATGTCATCATGTTTGTCCATACTTGGGTTTGAAGAAGGCGGGCGGAAGCTTTGACAATACATCCACAAGAGGTCTCTCCACAAGTACTAACTCTCCTGGACCCACAAAATCCAACGCGAGAATTGGTCGGTAGTGTGTGACCATCCGCAGATTCCGCGCATCGTAAGCGCTATTTGGAAAGTCTGGGCGTGAAGCAAGTACGGGTATATTCTGAGAATCTTGTGGGGGATGTCTTGCCTCGAATTTGCGACGTTTTCGCGGCCCAACGGGTTTTTCCAGCCAGTCTAGCCTGAGCTTACATAGCCAGGAAGAACCCCAAAAAATGGCTTCTTTTCGAGATGATGCAGTAGAGGTTGACTGTATCATGTCGGTCATATCGCAATCACCGTTCACCAGAGCTGGCGGAGGTACAGGGGGGCCTGGCGCAAAAATGACACCGAGCACGGGATCTGGTGTATTGAAAAGTTGTCTGGGGACGCGTGAATTGAGGTCACGCGCCCATTCAGGGACTTCACTGCGCTCGACATCAAAGACGTGGATAGTGTTATTTGGGAGGACCATCATGAGGATCTGCGGCTTCTCTGGGGTAAACGTCAGCACGTTCGGTGGGTGGGGTAGCGAGGGTAAAGTCGTGTGATACTGCGAATACTGAATTAGTCAATGCCACTTGATTATAGACAACACACATGCCTGGACCGAATCAAGGTTAAATACAAATGTCCGGCAGAGTTCATCTGACGTTGCAAGCCATTGCCCATCGGGACTCACGGCCATGCGTATAACAGAGAGTGGGTCATTCGACGAACATATATCGTTATCATCGTCATCTGCACATTGTACTTGACTTCTACTTGGACCACGGAGTAGCCTGCCACCACTGAGGGAGTTCTGTTTTCTATGCTGATTAAACTGTCTCAGGACAGTGGGCTCCTCGGTGATCATATCGATAACGAGAATTAAGGAAGTCGACGCTGAAGCCATAATCATTTTGCTTGAATCGGGGGTGAAGACAAAGAAGCTCCCGCCGGTTGAACGGGATCCTTTTGTGCACGTATGCGCCTCCAGCACGGCGGTGAGTGAGCGCACCCGCCGTGGTTTGAGTTCTCCTGTGGGCTGATGAACACGTTAGGAATTATCTCATTGCATGAAAGTCGACTCACTGTCTTGCTCAGTGCAAAAAGCTTTGTCTCGTGTAAATCCGACACAACAAGCCACTGACCATTGTCAGAAAGCGAGCTTGCTATGAGGTTCGTTTGTACATTGAGTTCCATCTCAAGCAGACTTTCCCAGCTCACCCTCAACTCCGGGTCCGTGGAGTTATCCATGCCGTCGATCACCGTCGCTGTACTGGGAATGTCGAGGATGCGCCAGATATTTAACCCAGTCTCATGCATATACGACACGAGCCTTGCGTTCCTAGCTATGGAGACAGCAGATAAATATGGGATCCGTCGATAGTGCGAGTCTTCAAACGTGGCAGTGGAATTCGTTGCTAGTGGATTGACGACCCCTGCGGCGACAGTAGACGTTGTCACATTCGCAGGTAGACAAGGTGTCAGGACTACCGACATATCGAGGCCACCTGACACAAGAACAGGAGCAATGAATGGAACACCGGAACCGGGTTTCCGTCTATACGCCGGTAGAAGCGGACTATATGGCGGCCATATCGCGAGCGAGCGGACATCGTGCGAATGCATTCGTCGTGAGGCTGACTGGATCCACCGGTTTGTAGCGGTGCTCAGTGTCGATGACAAGGGTACCGGCATGGATGAAACATAGGTAAATTGTACTATCTTTTGATCGACTCCCGAAGTGAAGACAGTTGTGCCATCCGGCCCAACCGCGAGGCAGAGCACATCTGCACTATGCGCAGGGAAACTATGAGTTTGAGTGCACGTCAATGGATCCCAGAATTTGACAGTACCCAGCGAATCGCCAGATATGATCGTTCCGTCGCTGTGTCCGTATCAGCTTGCGCAGATGACACTGGAATAGAATTTCACTCACGCAAGTACTCCAACCGTCCAGACAAGTGTGCTATTTCCCTTGACTTTGTCAGTTATCATGCGGTCAATTGGCCGCCCAGAGCTAATGTCCCACTTGCGCAAACTGTTATCCGAACCGCCGGTTACAAGCCACGAATCGGTCCATCCATCCTCTTCGTCTTCACTGTCGTCTTCACTTTCTTCTTGATCATTGGCTTGATGTGCAGAATTCACTTTTTTCGGTCTTGATTGTTGGAGGACTGGAGGGCCCCATGCTATGCTGAGGATACGGCACTTGACGTGATCGAAGCGACGAAAGTGCTGGAGGGTGTCTGCTGAGAGAGAAAGCAGTCGAACACAACCATCTTCACATCCCAGTGCCAGAAGTGTAGAGTTGGGATTTGCTGCGGCGCTCCATATGGAACCACCCTGAGAGCTGATCGTTCTCTATGCTCACTGAGCCAAAGACATAACCATCCGATGTGAGAGCGACACACCCTCACTAATTTCCTGGCCATGTCCCACTCCAAGAGCTCACTTCCACCGCCTGAGCTAAACAGACGAAGATCCGAGGAGGATGGAACAGTGTCCGGTGGGAATACATCTGGGTATTTCAATGTCAATATAAGGGAGTCTACTTTTGATGGACAGGGTCCAGGGAGAGTCTGCAGCGGATGAACCTGAGGACGTGGCTGTGAGAGGTAGGCAAGACCAACCTTGCGACGGTGCCAGGTTTGCGAGGCTTGTAGCTGGCCGAGCTCGCCGGTCCACTCGAGCAAATCTATATTTCCATTTGCATGACCGACGACGAGGGTGCCAAATATCTGAGCGCGTTCACGATCGCCTCGAGGTTGCCTGCCAGATGGCCTGCTTGGCAACGAGAGCGGGGGAAATGCGAGGGCGGTTATCGGAGAAGGGAGGGCGTCTACGAACCTGCATCGGTGAAGGGCGAGAGGAGGAGACGCGTCCGCCATGGCTGTCTGGCAACGAGCAGCCCGACAAATATATCCGCGACTTTTTTCGCCGTTTGCCTTTTCTGGATATGTCGTCGATGGTCACGTGGTTCTATATATTTTCCTGCATGTTCACTTTAAAGCTTAGTCCAAAATGTCCATGTTCGGTCGCACCCCTGCTGCGCCATCAGGAGGCGTCAACCATGAGCGCATTGAGATGGCCATCAACGAGTGAGCCCATTGACTTCCCTCTTTTGTCCTCCATTGACACTCCTTCAAGGATCGACATGGTTTCGGACGTCTTCAATCGTATTGTCGCGTGGGTTCAGTCAATTGACAAGCTCACGTTCTCACTCATCGTCATAATAGGTCATGTCATAGCAAGTGCATCAGTCCACGGTATGCTGAGGGTGATCTCAACAAGGGAGAGAGCGTCTGCATAGACCGTTGCGTCGCGAAATTTTTCGAAGTCAACAAAAAAGTCGGCGAGAAGATGCAGAGCGCGGGAGCCAATGCTCAAGCAACCGGTGCTACCTCCTTTGGGCTGTGAGAGAATTGGCGTTTAACTACCAGTGCTCATCTTGGTATGTTGAGTAATTTTGCAATGCAATCACACTAGTCAGTTCTCGCCCTGTTCATGGTAGGCATTCCAGTTGGATTATGCATACAAACTCGGGGTACTACCCATCAGCACTACTTGGCGAAGCCAGGGAAGCACTCAGCTAGCGTCTTGGAGTGCTTATTCTGCGCATGCTCCTCTAATCTGTAATGCACCCATGTAAATTACATCAATTATAACCCACGATCCAGACTTACGCCGGAGCCCGTGTCGTCAATAACTGGATAGATAGAACACTGTCAGTGTCATCAATTGTCAGATTGGGGCAAGCCGTACAAACGACTGTCTGCAGGTTGAGCAGATGATGTTCTTAGCAGCTTCGTTGACTTTGGTGCGACTGGTGGGGCCCTTGTCTGCGTTCTTGCCAGCATTCCGCTCACGCTTTTGAGCAGCTTTAGCGCCCTGCCGTCGATCAATCGCAGGTAAGCCCCCGGTCAAATAATGTTGCATGTAACGCACGTTACCCATCAGAGAAAAGGATCAAGAAGAATAAGTTGGCTTTGAGAAGCTCGTTGATTCCGCGAGGTTGACACATACGTATTACGTAACTTAGATAAGATACGACTCAAAACCTCAGATCCAGAGACGTGAATCGCTGCCGATCCACCTCAATACTTGATCACGAAGAACAGCTACTGACGTCCACGCAATCTAGACATACCGCATATCGAAGATAATAATGGATCAGACACTCCAACTTGAAGAAATCATCAAGCAAGTCCAGCTGGACGTTCTGACTCCCACTCAGGAAGAAGATAACAAAGCATTTTTCAGAGAAGTGTCCAGGAGCTTTGTCTGTATGTCACTTTTCGATATTTCATTTGTAGCCCTCTCTGATCATGACAAGCCGATACAATCACAGGTAGGACGAACTTGTCGGGATATCAGCTGCAGGAAACCACGCTCAACCAACCATACATTCAGTACCGACCAAAGCCATGTACGAGTATGCCGTACGAGCGTCGATCGGAGACGCCGTCTATCATGAACCTTGTACCTCCGCCCTCGAGAAACACATGGCAAATCTCACGGGAAAGGAAGAGGCACTTTTTGTTTCCAGCGGGACGCTCGCCAATCAATTGGCAATACGGACACACCTGCACCAACCACCATTTTCGATTCTTACTGATGCAAGAAGTCATACCAACGAGTGCGTCGGAATATCCACACACCCGCGTTGACATACAAAGGGACGTTGCAGATACGAAGCTGGGGGAGCTGCCATGTTCTCAGGAGCTTATCCGATTCCCATTACACCTACAAACGGTCTGTTCATGTCCACTTTACCTGGAGAATGTTCCTGAATAACGGGTTAACAGCTCATCACCTGACTTTGAAAGACGTGAAGGCCAAGGCTATTCTGGACTGCGATATCCACGTGTACGCATCCCCTTCATTCAGGCGGGTTTTCTGGTTTATGAATAGCTAGTGCACCAACTCGGCTCATCTGTCTCGAGAATACCCTAAACGGCATGATCTTCCCCCAAAGCGATATCCTCGAAATTTCAAAATTCGCTTACGAGAACGGTATTGTGATGCACCTTGATGGCGCCCGACTCTGGCATGTAGCTGTCGAGACAAAGCTGTCATTATCAGAGCTTTGTGCCCCTTTCCACTCTGTTAGTCTCTGCTTCAGCAAAGGACTTGGTGCCCCGATAGGATCCTGCCTCGTCGGATCAAAGACATTCATCAACAAAGCTCAGTGGTTTCGTAAAGCTTTCGGAGGTGGGATGCGACAGACTGGAATCCTCGCGGCTTCAGCAGCTTATGCGCTTAGTCATAATTTCTTGCAATTACCTCGTGTACATGCACTGGCAAGACGCTTGCAACAAGGACTGGAAGAGCTGGGGGTGGCCATATTATGTCCAGCGGAAACGTGCATGGTAAATCAATCCATTCTCAATTATCACGCCAGCTTATGGCCGTCTATAGGTTTTCTTCGACCCGTCTACTATTGGTGTTGAGAGAGAAGAGGTCGTAAGACGTGCTGCTGCGCTTCCGGTTCCCGTCTCATTGAGCAGCAGCTCACGGCTTGTCGTACATATTCAAACTTCAAGCGATGCCATCGAGGACCTCTTACGACTTATTGGTGAATTGAGGGAGGAAAAGAGTAAGGGAGGGTTCGTACCGTCCAATACGCAGATACCGACAACTGGTACAAAAATGTACAGATGAATCGATGTCTGGCAAATAAAGTACTTGAAGGGTTTGTCTCACTAGTCTGAGCCTCTTACGCCTGAGAGCGAAATTGTGATACGGTAAAAGTTACTAGGCTACCTGCCCATAATCGAAGTCACTTAGTGACGTACCAGCTAGCAAGCGATGCGATCAACCAACAACGGAAGCAACGGTCTAAAGATGACTGACTTATGTGAATATCAAGCGTGACCCACTGGTCTGGCACTGACTACTAGTAGATCGACATCCCGGTCTGAGTCATGCACGTAGGTCGGGCCTGTTGGGGGATTCTAAAGTCCGTCTGACAAGAAAGTGTATGATAAATAGCATTTTTCTGGCTAGAGACTTGAAGATAGGCATACTAGCAGCTCGTGCGTGGCATCCAGTCGAACGTGATTCAAGTTCATTGATCAATTTTCACGAGTGTTGCGAACGTAACAAGCTCCTCACGCGTCACGTGCAGCAGGGAAACCTATTAGTTTCAGGCATCACCGGCGCGGTCGAAGCCAACTTGTAGCATCCCAAGGACAGACATATGCAAGCAATGTCCAAGTCAGAAAGAGAAGATGTCATCAACGGCCTTGTACGTTGTCAAAGTCCAATTATATTTGCGCGCTCACTGCGTCCAGGCGGCAAGGCTCTTCTCAGCTATGCTTGACGACCTGGTGATGGATGCTGCCCTTCAAAGCCATCATGAAATCATGCGGAGTCGCGCAACGTGTCCAATATGTCGTACACGGTATGGGCTTCATTAGCAGCCCTCAGTCGATTCTTCATATGTCCTCAGGTGTTGCGCAGGTGGGGTCTACTGCAAGGCGCCGCTCGTCCAGCTTGGTTAACCGTCGTATTCTGGGCTTATTTTGTATAGTTCACGGAAACGCTGCACACGCCTCACATCAGTCACAGGACGCGTTGAGTATCGAGGTATCGTCGTCGGCGAACAAGACCCTCCCAAATACCGGAACAAGTACGCCGACAACTGTCAAGGACGGCAATATATATTTCGAATGTACGCAGTGCAAACGTCAGGTCAGCCCCACTTCTGTCACGGGGGCTCCTTGTCACACTTTGTTTCAAGATTGCTTCAAACAGATATGCACCTCATCTCAGCTCATGTATGGGCATAGGAACTGGTGTACGACGTGGGGCAGCACGTGCTACAAATCTCAAAGCGAAGTATGTCGATCATATCATATTGTGTCCTCGGACGAACTATTTTCAGAATCCCGATTGACTCTGGGCGGTCGGAATCGCCATACTTTGGATCGGAGAACGGTAACATCTCGGATGATAATTCCAACGGGAAAGTAAAGACGAAATCCAAGGGTAAACTCGCTGGTACCTGCTACTCTTGAAAGCCAGATGTATCATCTCATTATGCCTTAGATGAAGCGGATTTCAACCTCAAGCGTAAAAGGGTGAGTTAGTTATCTTGAACATTGTGTTCATGGGTGTGTGGCCGACTAGCGAGAGTAGCCTGGTTCACCCCAGATATCTCCAATCAAGAAACCGAAAAAACCGAAGATGGCTGGTACGTCACACGTTGATCTGATTTCTTTTTATGTTCCGACGTGCTTAGGGTCCCCTGTTTCCCGACTAAAAGCGGGACTGGATGGTGTTGCGAATCAGGTTCGCTTCTATTCCCTTCTGGGTTGTTTTCTGATCTCCCATGTCCTAGTCACTTCAAGTCACCTCCTCACAGTCTAAGATTCCCTCTAAGCTACGGTCATCATCAACTGCCTCGGTTTTAGATAGAGAACGGTCATCCACACCTGGATCACAATCGTCAGTAGGTACCCCCGTCGCTACTTCTGCCTCGTCTGCAATGTCGGTGAAGAGTCCGGCTGGGACGGGTCCGCCGAAACGCGGACGCCCGAAAGGCAGCAAGACGGGAATGGGCAGGGGTGCAGCGGCGCCAGCACAGATGAAGCGTCCAAGTCCACCTCGACCACCGCCACCACCAGTCCGGATCGAGCCAGACTATCTGATTGGTACGTGGGGTGTCAACCGGGGGCTGCGGCTGACAGTACCGCCAGATGTGGAAGGGGAAGAAACAGGTTCCTCGACCGATACGGATGGATCGTGACCAGTCGATGATCGCTGCCGAGTAGTACGGTTATTTGAGTACATTGCCGTGTCCGTACCTGCTGCGTAGTTAGGCGAACGAGTCTCCCACGTACATTCTAAGTGGGGTAAGCGCTTTTGAACGTCACGCAACTGGACGTTGAACATTCCACTCCTTGAACGCTCGCAGGACGGCTCGCTTGTTCTCTCTTTCTCTTGTTTTTTTGATCCTCCTTTTTTTAGTTTCTTGATGGATCACCACACACTCACCCATCTCGGTGACCGTTCCACAGACTACCTCACAGCCAATCACCCCAATCCCTCGGACGACTACAAGTCATCGTACGACGACCTTATCGACCAGTATGCGGAGCCGTACTCGAGAATGTCCCGCCATCAGACTTTCACGCTCCAAACCACCCCCATCGGTGACTTTGAGTCCCGAGGCCCGTCGTTTTCTCTTGACCACAAGTCCCCGTATCCCAGTGGCAAGTCTCATGATGAAGAGGAGGACCCACCCGGACCTACCCAAAGCTATCCACCTAAGCCCAGAATAGAGACGTTGGTCGATCCCAGGCAATGGTGGCAGCAGGTGAGTGCCTGCTCACGGTCTTCTCGTAAACACTCATTCTTTCAAGATTCTCCCTGACTCTTGGGCATGCCGTCTTTTCGTAATAACTGTCCTGATCGAGACGACGATGGATCTCGCCATTGAGGGAGATCTTCTCGTTCGGTTACAGGAGGGAAGCAATGGGAGTCCACTCAAAATGCCTGTATACCTCAGCGTATTCGCATTAGCACAGTATGTGTCTCAATCGGTTCTTTTCTCCCGTTCAAATTCTGATGAAGAGCACAGTATATTTCAGTTTGTCCTCGCCGTGGACGCAGTGTATGCTCGGAATACTTTGCAGTTCATTTGTCTTATGTCAGTGGGTTTGTGAAGGGTCCTACTCTTTTCTGATAATACCCCGTAGACTGTTCAATCTTCTTTTCCTCCTCTATGCCATCATACAGATTGGGGAAATTCAACACTCGACGACAACCGAAGAAGGCATCATCCACATACCAGTTAACGTCCTTACGAATATAATTCCAGTGGTTATTTCTGTTGCAGAAATAGCTTACATCGCCTTGGGGTGGAAAATCTACACCGAGTTCGGGTGGAAGGTGTACAAATTCCTTGGTGCGGATCGTCGCATCAAGAAAATGTATGCCAGTTACCAAATTTTCCTCTGTCTCATCAAGTTCGATCTTTTCTTCTGGATCGGCTTCTCCGTGCAGTTTCTCTGGCTTGTCCTCTCGAACACTGACTGGGAGTACTACGTTACTTGGGCCGCTCTGCCTCTGTCTGTTGTTCTTCTTATCGAGGGTCACTTGGCGGCACGTCACGAGAACAAGTGGATGATGGCGACATTCATGTTAGGATGCATAGGAGCATTGGTGTACTTCATCTACAAGGCAGGCTAGTTCTTCTTTTCTTCTTATTTTGGGATCAACCTGTCGGCAGACCTACAAATTACTGAAATATCGCAACACGGACTACGCCGAAGTATGGCATTCACTCACTACTTTCTGTGAGTCGGATTTCACCTTCTGTCATCTAAGTGGTCTGTACTGAGTATTACGCGACACAGCTGCCATTGCGATCTTTCTCCTGCTGTTGACCATTATTTTTGCGGCGATTGTGATGCAAAATTTTGGTAGAGGACTCAAGGACTCGAGTAAGAGATGGCTTAAGTTTCTGTGTTCCCGACGACTAACCTTTTGTTAGTTGCAAGAAGTAAGGCACATACCCGTGGAAATGGGTCCAAACAAGTTCATGGTGGACGGATGAGCATGAATCCCAATCGAATGAGCATCGAGTGAGAGCGCATCTTGTTGGATAAATGGACTTGTATTATTTCGCGCTGTCCTGCCCACCTTGTTGACTCACTAGGTGGACATGCCTCCACATCCGCTCGACCCTGCGTCCTACATTCTACATACATCCACTCTGCAATTCCTGTCCCTACTCCTTTTGATTTATACCTATACGTATTATATGCATGCACGCTTGATATTCGGCTGGACTTGATATCCGGGCGTGCATATTACACCATCCGAGTATTGCTTGTCTGATCGGATTAGGAAACATCTGAATGAGAATCCGTGGTTATGCGTGGCACAGCAAGCTCGCTTCCGTCTGCGACTCAAGACTGCGAGACCTACGGCATTTTTTGCGTCTCCTTGAAATGTCCCAACGGTGAGGAACTTGGTGATGGTGTCGTTCGGGGTAGTTGTCATGGACTGAAACGTCTTCAAAGTTTTCGTGCGCCAAATTCGCTGCGAGACCGTTCCGCTCTGCTTGGTGGTGGCCTGACACCCCCAGCCTCGGGACGGTCATCTCCATTCGAACTCCCACTTCACGCACCCTCGGGACACCGTTATACTGACGACTTGGAGGGACAAAACGACGAGCAGCTCGAGGGCTTGTCTGCCAAAGTCAAGCTGCTAAAAGATGTACGTGTCTCTTTGGGCACTCGCGGTGCCGTATCTCCGCGGCTGCTCATCGCGCTGGCACTAATTCAAGATCACGATTGGGATCGGGAACGAGGTTCGGGAGTCGACGGTTCAGCTTAGCCATATGGTGCGTGGTTGCTGTCCCATGCCTGCTCCGTTCTAGTGCTGAGCAGCTCCCTCTGGTTCACATTAGAACGATGCGTTTGCAGAGACGTCAGGCATACTTGCGGGAACCTTCCGTCGAATGAACAACATGGCCGAGCGCCAAGGTTGTCGGTGGTTGTGGTACATCATCTTTCTAGTCCTCGTCTTTTGGTTTTTTATCATTGTATGGTGGTTTCGGCGATGACAATTTGAACACCGTGATCAACACAACCTGGGAGCCGGTTTCAGACCAACTCGATAGTATGTTAAGGGTAGTTCGACGTCGCTGCCATTATAGCTGAAGAAATAACGTTTCCAGTCCACATATAAATCACAGCAGACTCCAAAAATGGTGCCCGAGTCATGAAATAAAAGTACTATGGAACATCCAGAAATTTGGCGTGTCCGATCTCCCAAATCATTCGCCTTCGGAGGTAAGGCATGTCACGCTGGGAGAAATTAAATGATTCTTCTCCCCGGGATAAGGCCTCCAAGAATTGGCACGTAAAGACACCACAGTCGTAACCATTCTCTTGTTGCGGGGTGTCCTGTTAGAGAAACACATGAGTTCATGTGTTGAGGATCCACGAGTGATCATACTAACATCTGGGCCATGATTCACCCAGCCTGTAAAATCAAATGGTTTCTTCTTCTTGTTTTGGTACTCGAGGTCAAGGTATTGACGAAGGCTCTGTCAATTGGCTCAGACGTAGGAAATCTCAATGAGAGGTAGGATTCCAACCTTGAATACATGATGTCGATCAAGGTTCATGCTGTCGTACGACTCTATCCGTTTCCGACGAAAATTAATGGCGGCACCAGTCCAATGAGAGTTATTGTGATTAATGGGAATTAGGACGATGTCTTTCGAAAAGATGTCGAACTGAAAAGTATCAGAAAGATAAGTAATGGATGAGAAGACGGTCGCACTTTCTTGGTCCATTTCGCCAGCCTCGCTCTCTCATAACCCTCGCCCTGCAGCTTGGACCAAAAGAATGTGTTGAAAAAATGCACATTCAAGGGGTTCTTCCTTCCGTTTGTTGGAGGATTCTCTTTGCAAGCCTCCGAGCGCTCGAGGATCATTGCACCATAAAAGTTGATGAGCTCGTCATTTAGCCACTGAAACGGAAGTAGGCGTGAGAGGTCCTTGTCACAAACCTGCTCCCGCGCTATCTTCGAGATGACGCCTTTCTTGGCCAGGAGAATGTCAACTCGTCTGTCCACGTCGGGAGGTAACGACTTGGGAAGAGAAGGGCGGAAACGCTGTTCAATCTCTTCGTCCTTCTTCCGTGCTACCTGGCGGCGCCATTCGTAGGCGGAGAAGGGCTTCGTCGGTGGACTAATGTGGAGGAATCAGTGTTCTCGTTGGCCGTTACAAGGGAACCCCGCAGCAAACCTTGCCAACGTCCGTAACAACTTCTTCTTTGCATTTTCCAAGAAGGGGATGTCTGCATACTAGAAACCTTGTAAGAATAAAAAGGATCGTGCGTACTGAGAGGCATACGTCGGAGAACGAATGGCGGTGTGATAAGCTGGGGATATCTCCCTTCAGACGCAAGTCAGTCAAAGATGCCGAGGCTGGGGAGAAAGATGAGCGCGGGAAAGGTCGCAAGTGATATACAACACATACGTGACAGGGTGTCGCGATCGTCCAAGTGCTGGAGTCGCGCTTGGTAGTCTATGTATGCTACAGCGAACAAGTTAACGAACGGCCACATTGATGAAAAGAGTGTGATACATTTGAAGTCGTCGTAATTCGACTTGAATCCTGGTAAAACCGTGATGAGACAGAAACAAGTGTCAAAGACATGCACAATACCGCTTGCCCGTTTGAGGTCGAACAGTTCCTTCATCACGGCCTCTCTGTCTTTTATTCTATCCTCTCTCACTTTGGCTTTATGCTGCGTCAATGGGAATAAAGCGGTAAGTCTGGAACGGCATTATCATGCATGGATCGCAGATCGTACCTTTCGAGCAAATATATGTTCTTTGCTTTGCCTCCTGTTCAGCAGATGATCCATCTCTTCAATCTTTCGACGTTGCTGCACGGCGTCGACAAGAAGGTCGTCTCCCATTTGACCGCGAAGCTGGTTGTTTGATTGAGAAAGAGAGGTGAGTGAGCTACTGGAAGGATCGAGGAGAGTTTGCATGGAGGGTTGATATGATGATGGGAGGCTGGTTTGTTCTGGTCGAATCCGGTTTTCGAGAGCATGAAGCTCGGTCGGGATGGGACAATGGGGAGGAGTCATATGTACAGAGTGAGGGGGAGGCGGTGGGGGTCGGGACATGCGTCGCAGGCGCGCAGGATGAGTCGGTGAAGCGGTCTCTGAAGATGGACGCGATCCAAAAGCCTTGATCGTCTCTGAGGCGAGTTCCACTACGTCGCGTGCTAGCTGGGCCCAGCGAGCGGTGAGCCCGGAATGTGCTGTAGTTTGCGCGCCCAAAGGGACCCAAGACGACGTTTCGACGCGCGGTTGCTTGGGCTGTCTCGTCGGGAGAAGGGGATCCGAGGCCTCCCTCTTGCGAACGTTGAGCATGGAGAGGGAATTCAGAATGCGCCGTTTGTTTGCGTGGCCGCGTCGACAATGTCCAGGTGTTGGATTTTTCCCACGGAAGCTTGCCGCTAAGGAGATTTATGCCCGCAAGCAACCGTAGCCCGCTTGGCTCAGTTGGTTAGAGCGCAGGTCTCATATCAAGCATATGAGTAACTCGGTAGTTACGCAATCCTGAGGTCGCAAGTTCGAACCTTGCAGCGGGCATTTCCTTTTTGAAGATTAAATACCATTCACCCACGTTGGGTCACTTTGCCTCGTGCCACGACGGCTTCCAATACAGGCTCGGTCAGCACCATCCCCGCATCGTGATGGCCACAAACCCGTCCCTCCGCGATCTGTATAATCCTTCGTCGACCCAGTGGACTTTCATTCCTCCACCTTCAACCGTCCCGAAACAGTCTCCCGTCAACGCCTCTGCCACATCCTATCAATGGACTACCCGCCCCGCTCCAAACTCGGTGTTCGACCTTTCTCCCTCCTTTGACGTTTCCCTTGTCTTCCGCTCGTTGGTAGCTTCTGCCCTACTCCAGTATAGTAGCACTGCCATGGCAATGCCTCTCGAAGTTGGAAAGTTGCTTCTTCAGATCCAATGGGTTCCTCAGGATGCCTTCACTCGAGAGACCGAGGAAGAAGCCGAGGAAGAGGCAGAAACGGTACTCGAGTCGAATGTTGTTCCGGAACGTGATCATCTGACGCGTCTGTCCCGTAGCTCAGTGAAGCGACGAACGAAGAAGAGTCGTACTTCATCGAACCTGGTATCGCTCCGACTCGCCGCCCCACTCCAAAACTTGTCGACGACAGGGGGTATATGATCAGGACCTCCGTCATGGAAGACGAGACGCGCCCAGAGTACATCATCCCAATTGGCAGCGCCCGTACTTGCTGGGGCATGATACGACGGCTCATCGGCTTTCACGGTGAAGGATGGCTGTCGCTATGGAAAGGTAACGATCGCGCAGAGAGATGGAATGGTCGCTCAGTTCATTCGCGTAGGTTTGCTCACGTCGTGTGTTCACGACGTTGCGTTTGCGAATCTACAGCCACTCGTGGACGGCGTGTTACATTCGTTGTTCTTCTCTCAAGGTGGATTCTACCGGCCATCACCGCTGCTACCGGTAGCGTCACACGTCTTAACTGGCTTTCTATTGTCGCCTCTTGACCTGGTCCGCACGCGCTTGATCGCGCAGTCGTCGATGTCGCGGTACAGGACGTATACAGGGCCTATCCATGCGCTCTCAGACATTTTGGCCAATGAAGGTGGCTTGCGCGGCGTCTACCTGCATCCCCACCTCCTACTACCAACCATACTTGAAATCGGGCTCCGTTCATTTATGCACCTTACATTACCCGCCATCATTGCACCGCGACTGTGGTTCGGCGCATTCGTTGCGGCGGACACACATCCTGTTGCGTGGGCATTTGCGGAGGTTCTAGCGGGATGTGCAAGTCTGTTAGTGACCTTGCCAATTGAGACGGTGCGTCGAAGACTTCAGGTTCAGACGCGTGGGACCGCGAAGCCACTGCGTAGCTGTGTAGAGACAAGACCCGTGCCATACAACGGCATTGTGGATGCCTTGTGGCACATCTTGACCGAAGAGCGATCGGATTTGCCAATTCAGCGTCCGCGGAGGAAACGAACTACGGGGGAAGGCAAGCAGCGCGGGGAAGAGGCGGAGGCGGACTCGAGTTGGCTGAGGAGGACCGGCGCCGGGCAGCTGTACAGGGGACTCGGCGTGCGCGTCGCGGCGAGCGTGATTGTCTTCCTGCTCGCCGTCGTCGGCGGCGTGGAGGACGGCGACAGCGGATGGGCGGAGCTGTGAGATTCCGGCGGTCACCGAGTCTAATGCGGATATGGAAAGGGCGGCTGCTATATTGCGTCATACCGTAAATGTTTACATAAGGATAAGGAACCTGCAAGCACGCTGTCTCGTCTCCCCACTTAAGTTCTAGTCTACGTCCTTGCTCTCCTTGTTGCTTCTTTTTCTCCGACTCCGTCGTCGTCCATCATGGCGACGAGCACCGACTCTGTCCATAGCCAGTCTTCGCGGAAACGCGTCGCACCCGACCAACTACTCGACTCACTCGCCAGCGATGCCTCCAAAGGTGCTGCCGTCCATTCCTTCCCTCCCGATGCACAACCACAGGCAAAGGCTGCCGCGGCCGGTGCAGGCACTGAAAAACTCATCCCACCTACTCCCGCAAATTTCGTACCAAGAGGTGTGTTGGTTGACACGCTCCCCCATGGACCCCACTCAACACTCGGATCCCAGAAGTCTCAGCGGCCACCGGAAATGGGCATGGCATACCAAGTATCAATATTCAAGATGCTGAGAAAATCACAGAAGAGGAACCTGAGCTTTTGTCCTCTCCTGCGCTAGGTGCCTATCCCTCGAGCCGTACCCCTACCATCCCAGACTGGTACAAGATTGGGTGGCGTGCCTCCCTTCCTCCTGTTCATGAAGAGGGAGAAGATAAAGACAAATCTACGCTTGACCTTTTCTTGAGCGAGCAATTCTACGGTGCTTGGTACCATAACGGTGCCCTGATCTTCTTCGTACGTCTCACCCTCTGCTTGCTTGTCTTGCCTCACGTGGCCCCAGGCCGTATTCGCATCCCACTTCCTCACACGCTTCAACCTGGGATGGGGTTGGCTGTTCATCCTCTTGGCGGTCTGTAACACGTACTATGTCAACTCTATGACGCGCGTTCGCCGTCGTGCTCGCGACGATATCCAACGCGAGCTTGTAAAATCCAGACTGGTCTCCGAACATGAGACCGCCGATTGGTTGAACCATTTCCTCGACCGTTTCTGGCTCATCTACGAACCCGTGCTTTCTTCTTCATTGGTGGCCTCGGTCGATCAGATCCTCAGCATAAGCACACCCGCGTTTTTGGACTCCTTGCGTCTCACAACTTTCACCCTTGGCACGAAAGCGCCACGGATCCAGAGAGTCAGGACCTTTCCGAACACGGAGGACGACATTGTCATGATGGATTGGGAATTCTCATTCATCCCCAATGACGTGTCTGACCTGACTCCTCGCCAAGCAGCACATAAAGTCAATCCCAAAATAGTGTTGTCTGTGAGGATCGGGAAAGGTCTAGCAACCGCCGCCATGCCCATCTTGATCGAAGATATCAGTTGCAGCGGCCTCATGAGGGTCAAAATGAAGCTAGTATCCAATTTCCCTCATATACAGATCGTTGATCTCAGCTTTTTGGAGAAGCCGGTTTTCGATTATGTCTTGAAGCCAGTTGGTGGCGATACATTTGGTTTCGACATCGCTCATGTGGGTGCACCCTGCACATCTCAACCCGTGTGCTGATTTCCGTCTCAGATCCCTGGACTTTCCGAGTTCATCCGTGAAACAGTTCATGCAAGCATCGGACCTATGATGTACGATCCGAACGTCTTCACGCTCAACCTAGAGCAACTACTCTCCGGCACCCCCATAGACGCGGCAATCGGAGTCATACAGGTAACCATACACGCCGCTCGAGGACTCAAGGCCAGCAAGATTGGCGGAGGATCGCCTGATCCATTCGTCAGCTTGAGCATCAGTAACCGTCGGGAGGTCGCAAGGACCAAGTATAGACACTCAACGTTGGTGACTCTCCTTGTCTCTGATAATCTAGCTGATTTTGGTGTAGATACAACCCGACTTGGGTAGAGACAAAATTTATTCTGGTCAATTCACTGCAGGAGCAACTCGTATTCTCACTGTTAGATTACAACGAGCATCGGAAAGACACGCCCCTTGGCTCCGCGATATTTGAAATGAATAAGCTCACTGAAGATGCCACTCTCGAGGGCGCAGAACTGCCGATCTTGAAGGATGGAAAGGAACGTGGACGGATCCGATTTGACATTTCTTATTATCCCGTACTTGAACCCCAGAACGTCGATGGCGAGAAGCGACTGCCAGAAACGAGTCCGTACAAATTTTCTCACCTAAGACGCTCACTCACCACAGATTTAGATGCCGGCATCGTTCGTTTGACTCTTCATCAAGCGAAGGATCTAGATGCTTCCAAGTCGCTCTCCGGAGAGTTAAATCCTATTGCGAAGGTCTATCTTGACTCCGAATCTTCACCTGTCCACAAATCTCAGATCGTGAAGCACACAAATAATCCAGTCTGGGAATCTAGCGCTGAATTCCTATGTTCGGATAAGCGTTCTTTGAATATTACCATCAATGTTATGGACGAGCGAGATTTTATGAAGGATCCAGTCGTCGGGCACATGTCTGTGCATCTCAAGGACTTGCTTGCAGCAGAAACATCAAACGGACGAGATTGGTGGCCTCTGAGCAAGACTGGCAAAATACGAATAACCGCACAGTGGAAGCCATTGCACATGGCAGGCGCACTCAGTGGTGTTTCTCAATACATACCACCTATTGGTGTTGTAAGACTTTGGTTGCAGAAGGCGACTGATGTCAAGTGAGTCGAATGTACCATCGCGGATCAATCCCACTCATGGGTTACACAAGGAACGTGGAGGCCGCTCTCGGTGGCAAGGTTGGTCTACATAACACCTCATGAAGCAACAAAGCTGATTCTTCTGATTCAGAGTGACCCATATGTACGCGTCCTGGTTAGCAACGTGATTCAGGGTCGAACGGAGGTCATCAATAACAGTGTGTTCCACTAGGGTTTCTGGCATACCGAACGCTTATCTGTCACATTATAGATCTAAACCCTGTGTGGGATCAAATCATTTACATACCCGGTATGTATCACCGCAGCATCTCTTAGTTACATGCTAAGCAAGCGGGACAGTCCATTCCCTGAAAGAGGTTGGCGAATTCTACCTCTCCACAACTCAATCTAATCGCTCTGCAGTCTATGCTCATGGAAGTGATGGATTACCAGCACCTGACAAAGGTAGTCGTTGGTTTTCTTCTTGTTCACATATTAGTAACTGGTCTTTAGGATCGTTCTCTTGGCTCTGTAGAACTTCAAGTGAATGACCTAGCTCTCGAGTCATCAACCGATCCCCAATTCCGCCATGCATCTACTGGCAGGAAGGAGTATGTTCAACCCATTCGACTCGATGGCCAGAGTACATTCAAGGGTCAACTTCATTTCGTCGCTGAATTCATTCCTGCTTTGGCTCTCAGATATGTCGGCTTTGACGCAGGAGAGAGCGAGATTGAGAAAGCCGTGAAATCTATCGATGGCGTAGCGGGTGGTGATGTTGCCGTGGATGCTACTAGTGCATCCTCTTCGTCCTCCATGTCGACAAAACCAGCTGCGATTGACCACACTAGGACGGAACCGAGCATGAATGCAACGAAGTCATCTCAAGATAATAATACTGCTGATTCGTCCCAGACGGAGACTACATCTCAAACCGATGAGAGCACTGGAAAGAAAGACACTAAGGAACCTTCGGGGTTAGAGCTAGGCAAGGACGAGCTTTTAAAGCACCGTACGTTGATTTTGCTCAGGAATTTCGCAAGGCTCACTATTTGTTCAGAGTCCGGTATTATTATCTTCAATGTGCTATCAGGAAAGCTTCAGAAGAAGGGACGTTTGGAGGTCCTTCTGGATGACGGGTATTGGCCAGCTTTCAGTACCATCAAGGCTCGCAGCACGCACGCGCAGTGGCAACATGTAGGGGAAGGTTTTATCAAAGAGCTCGACTTTGGTCGTGTCTGGTTGCGGCTGAACGAAAATGCGGACAATGACAAAGACGATGTCATTGCTGAATGGAAAGGTGGTGTCAAATCGTTCCTGGAAGCCACGCTCGTAAGTTGAGTGTTTGTGAAAAGACCGTCTTTATCCACTTCTCGCAGAGTCGCCGCGGATCGTTTACTTTGACCGACGTAAATGACGAGGGCAAATTTTCTACGGTCGAGATCGAAACTCGCTATCTCCCTATCCCCCTGAATTTGGAACCGCGGGAGAGCATTAATAGTATGTTGTTTATCATGCTTAAGATGCTCGTCTTATAATGCGCGCAGACCAAGGCATCCTCCGGGTTGAGTTGATTGAAGGTAGAAACCTTATAGCCGCTGACAGGGGAGGTATGTCGTCGTGTGCGTGTCAGTACTAGCTGATGATATCTCGCACAAGGCAAATCCGACCCCTATGCAGTATTCACCCTCAACGGACAGAAGGCATTCAAGTCACAGACGAAGAAAAAGACTTTGAATCCTGATTGGTCGGAAAACTTTACTGTTTCTGTAGTAGGTCCATGGATTTCTCTATCCTTTAACTACCTAAACTCTCGAAGCCATCCCGGGTTGCGGCTGACTTTTCAGTGGAAGTATTTGACTGGAATCAAGTTGAACAATCAAAAAGCCTGGGGGCCGGCAGAATCTCCCTGGACGATTTGGAGCCTTTTGAACCCGCGGATCGTCTCATCAGCCTATTGACGGAGAAACATGGCGAGAAGGGACAGGTTCGTGTTCGGTTGACATTTGCCCCCGAGATCATCGCGAAGGCGCGCAAGACAACCTCTACCTTCTCTGCGGCCGGTCGAGCAATGACCCAATTAGGGGCGCTACCAATGGGAGCAGGCAAAGGTGTCATCCATGGTGTAGGAGGCATCTTCAAGCGTGACTTCCTTCACCACGACAAGTCCTCAGAGCATCTCACCCCGCCTGCTGAACCCGTGCCGGAACAGTCTCCTGCACACCAGCCATCAGCCTCACCGACCGGGTCCGCTGTCTTCCCATCGACTGAATCAGGCCCCCGAGGAACAGGAGGTCCCCCTTCGGATCCAGGAACATTACGTGTCGTGGTGTTGAACGCTAAGGGTCTTGTTGGCGGAGATATGAAATCGTATGTCACACTGCGCGTCGGCGACAGGGAATTCAAAACGAAACATGGCAGCAAGACGTCATCACCTGAATGGTGAGTGGCAATCCAATAGCATTAGCCGATATCTAAGGTAGTGAATAATGACAGGAACGAGTCATTTACTTTTGCTGCCAGTGTGCGAACGCCGAAGATGTACGTGTGGGTCCACGAACACAAGACTCTTGGCAAAGACAAACTGATCGCAGAAGGAGAAGTCGAGGTTCGTGGTACCTCTGCACTCCGTTCTTGTGTTCTAAGCATCACCTCAGATTTGGAATCATATTCTTCCCGGACGAACCGTTATGGCCGATGCGACGCTCGAATTGCGCGAGGGGGGGCAGCTCCACCTACGGCTTGAGTTTGATGGTGACATTAACCCTAACAACCAGGATCCTTCTATCCATGAACGCCATCTAGCGTCACCATCCAGGTTTAGTATCCGGGGCCGCAGACCGGATGATAATTGAAATTGAACTTGTGATTGTGGCCCGTAATGTTTATTGATGAAGCTATGATTTCTTGCTATGTCTCCCTTGATAACCCAGGTGCAAACCAATCCTGCGTGCTATTTTTTCCTGTAATATATTCAACTCCAAGAAAAGCATATAATGGATAAGTGCTCTCTTCCGGCTCGTCTCTGCATGGCGATCTGAGGTGGCGTCAGTGGGGCTACGTACCGGAACAACGGTATATACCCGATTGTTCATGTTGAATTTATTCCGCATCTTCTCACAAAGGCTTGGGATATTGTTCTGTGCTGATGCTACGAGATAGAACGTGCCGCTGTGAGATAATAAGTCCTAACCGAAGTTGTGGGTAATCAATTGTATAAGAGTCAAGAAGCTAGCATACCCCGATGTTTTCAAGAAGACGATTTGTCACTTCCATTCCGTCAAGTCCTCCCGCCCATGAGGCAGGAATACCAGCTCCACCTTGTGCATGAAATGATTCTTCATGGAGGGTGGGAACATAAGGGGGATTAAACAGTATGACATCGACGCAATGCCGCAGCCGTGCCATCAATGGTTCAGAGAGATCACACGTAATAGGATCAATGGGAACCTATGGCGCCTTGAATTTGAGTGGGGTTTCCTGAAAAACTGGCGAATGAACAATTACCCCGTTTTGTCTCCCAGTGGCAAACGTACAGACCGAAGCACGTCGATTGATGTCCGTGCAGAGATAAACTAACGCTGTCATCAGAATCATTGTCATATGTAATTGCGGTGGAGGATAGCTGACTGGCGTTTGATGGCCCCAGAATCGAGCCCATGAACGCAGACACGCATCCGGATCCAGAGCTAAGTTGGTTCTGAGAGAGGGAGGATGACGGATTGTCCGAATGTATCCTCACCCGATTTCTAAGCATATCAGTGGCTTTTGTCTCCTCAGCTGCTCTGCATCGTTTTCGAGTGCATCTAAAAGTAAAAACGTGTCTTCTGGGGATATTGGCTATCAGCGACTGGCGAACTGTGAGTAACAATTTGAAGCTGGCCTGATGGGTCGTATACATGCATTTTGTCGTCTTTGGAGAGGTGCGATAGATCTGGGGTCGGGATCATCAGAATTGCCTCAAACAAGCGTAACTGAGGCTTGGGACAGTTTCTCCGAGTCGAGAGATTAGATTATTAGCGATCAATCACGTGACACGACGCGTCGCAAAACGCGCGTCTTTGCCAGTTGTTGCGTTCGAGCTATCACCATGGCTTCCCGCGCAAAGGCAGCTGCACCCGCTACTCGTGCTTCAACACGAACCAAGACGGGAACGGGTGGACCCGCAACGAAGACAGCAGTCGACAGGAAACCCGTCGCAATCAGATCCAGTTCACCTGATAGAAAGAAGACCGCACCAAAAAGGACTGGAAAGTCGATGGTCACGAAGCCAGCCATAGTAGATCAAGAGCCGATCATGGTGCGTGGAAAATATCTTGCCCCGGACAGTGTCCGACTCACCTCTGAACAGGCGTATCTTCGCATAAGACCTTACCTGGGCGACGACAAACCAGCCAACATGCCTTACCTGGATCCATTGTCGGATACTGCGGTCAGGATGACCGATCCATACAACGACGGTCGCGCCGCATCTGCGCCATATTATCGAGCATCATCTACATCCCCTTCCTCGATCTATAGATTCTCTCACATCTTCCTTCCGTCTACTCAGCAAGCCGATTTTTTTGCGAATACGACGCTCCCACTGGTAGAGGACCTTTTGAATGGTCAAAATAGTCTCCTTTTTGCGTATGGAGTAACCAACTCGGGAAAAACGTACACGATCCAGGGTGGAAATCAGCCTGGATCGGGTGGAATTCTTCCAAGGACACTAGATGTCATATTCAATAGTATCGAAGGTTTACAAAGCGATGGACGCGTGAGTGCGAGGATATGACGGATCGACCAGTTAACGAGATAGAAATGGTTACAGTATCGACCAGTTCGACTCTATGGAGTGGAAGAGGCTTTTCCATCGGATTTCGCACTTCCTTCTATCGACATCGGTGGTTCAAGTGAACCAGCTCTAGCTGAAGTCTTAGCCGAGCATATGAAATCCTCAGATAACACTTCCCTCTCCGCTGATTCGACGGCCATCAAACTCGATCGCAACTATGAATATTCTATATGGATTTCTTGCGTCGAGGTATACAACGAAAAAGTTTACGATCTCCTTGCTTCGATCAGCGATGAGCAACAAAATGAAACTTCGGGTGCTCCTCGCAACGTTACAAGCCCTGTTGGGCAAGGTGCAAATGGGGTTCTCGTGACCAGAAAGGCACTCGCAGTGAAGCCTTCACCCGCGCATGATGCGATGGACGATAGTGCGGCCGGGAATTTAGGGAGGTACATCTCCGGACTGAAGCAGCTACGCGTTACCAACGCCACGCAAGCGAAAGCACTCGTCAAACTTGGGCAGCTTCACAGGCGTGTGTTCGGGACGCTTGCCAACAGTCAAAGCAGTCGGAGTCACAGCTTGATCACCATAAAAGTTCTCAGAAATCACCGTGGTGACCGTGACGTATGCCTTCGTCTGCCTTTGTAATCATATCGACTTAATTTTCACCAGGACGCCGCTTCAGTACAGATGTCACGACTTACCCTCGTCGACTTGGCTGGGTCAGAACGGACGAAGCACACTCAGACGACCGGTGACCGACTCAAGGAGGCAGGCAACATCAACAAGTCACTTATGGTCTTGGGTCAATGCATGGAGGCGAGTAGATATGACCTCTAGAAATGATATTTTGACCATACTTGTAGGTTATGAGGTCAAACCAAAGACGCCTGGCTCAGAGTCTTGCCAACCCAGGCCAAAGTGATACTAGAGATATAAAGAGAGGATTAGCTGTGGTACCTTTCCGACACAGCAAACTGACCGAGATCCTCATGGACTACTTTGCTGGTGACGGCAGAGTTGTATGTTTGTTCATCTCCTCTCCATACTAGTCAATCTCTGACTTCCTGTCTCGTCTAGACCATGATTGTGAATGTTAATCCGTACGACACTGGGTACGATGAGAATTCTCATGTGATGAGATTCTCTGCACTCGCGAGGGAGATTTCCACAGTAGTGAATAATGCTCCCGTACCCCGGGTCCACACTAGCCCTACTAAACACAGTTACACTCCCAAACCGTCGGGACTTCCGCGCGCCGTTACACGGAAAGTGACAATTTCCAGTGTAGGGCCAGGAAAGAAACTCAGTGAGACACATCTCGAGGTGCTTGAAGGTAGGGAAAAAAATGTTGCGTTTTCATGTAGCTGATCCCAATAAATCCCAGAGGACGAAGATATAAACGACGATGACAGGGAAGACAGTGATGAAGAACCAATAAATCCACTAGTAGATGCACTATTCGATGAAATTGAAGACCTACGTTTAAGGGTACGCATGGGAATAAAACCATTAGCACAATTCATAACAACTTTTTGCAGCTTTATGAAGCAGAAATGCGGTGCGCGATAGTAGAAGCGGAAACTAGGGAGGAAGTGATGAAGGAAATGGAAGAGAGGATGCGCGCTGTTGAAAGAACATACGCGGTAAGGCTCATGAGTGAGGTACGCAAGCACGACGGTTACAGGATGTGTTCTGCTTACCGAGCAAGAAGGTTGAACGCAATGAGCGGAAAATGGATGCCAAAATTGACATGCTACACCAAGCTGGATTGCTTGGGACTGCAAAGAAGACACCGGCTCGGGTGGCATCGAATTCAGAGAGTGAGATCGAAGATATTGTCGGAGATGTAGGTGGTTTGCAATTCTTGGAGGAGTGTTAGGCTGAATTGATCTAGTCGGAATGCGAAGCGGACTCGGCCCAAGAGCATGAAACAGATGCCGAATCAGAAGCGCCTTCCTCTCCACTTTCCAGCAAAGGTAATAACACCGCAATCACAAAAGCCATGGAATATCGCGGTGCACAGCCAAAGGCACTACCCACGAAGACAAACGACAAGATGAATGGTACCGTCTCAGACTCCCACGAAGACGAGACGGAAGATGCTGAGATTTCGAGCGACGATAGTGCTTCGGATGATTATGTTCCCCGGAAGGCCGTAAAGAACACCAAGAGTTACTGCAAGAGAGCATCCGGCGACAAAGGAAGTGCCAGCAGAAAGTCGACGAGGTCGGCATCCAAGCTGGGACGTGAGATACAAGGCCTTTCCATTAACGATGATACATTGGCCGTGGCTGAGGAATCTATCGTTATCCTTCCAAACAAAAGCATCCCCCAGGAAGCTGCAGAATCCGGGGAACCGGGTGACTCTATGAAGAAGAAAAAGAGGTATGCATAGCAAGAGTGTCATTTATAAATATCTCAATCATGGTGCAGGCAGCTAGGTAAGAAAAATGTGGTCACGGAGGAGGAGGTGGAAGAGGTGGTTGGTGCGATGGAACGCAGATCGATGAGGAAGAATGTGCGACGAATGGGAAGATCTACGTAGTGTTTAGGTCATGTGATGAAACGCGTCTATGAATATCACGTGATTTGTCATTGGTCGGATCAGTGAGCTGTCGAATTCGTTGATTTTGACTCACCGATGACAGTCAAGCGCAATCCGACCGCGCGACGAAACTCGTTTGCTGTCGCTAACAACAGCGAAGCTCATCCAGGGCACAGGCGTCGTGCTCATTCCATTGCTCATGGCGACCCGCTCAGTCCAGCGGCTAAAGCACGTCGATCTCTTGTGCGTTCATTTCTTTTTCCTCCTACCACGACATAACTTTGCATAGGCTCCAAGGAAGAGCATTCTTAAGGCGGCTGTCAATATGACTGAAGACATCGACGATGCAACGCAATCTATGGACATCACTCGCGACTATCGTGAGACTCGTGACGACAACGCAGCTCGCAAATCATTAGGCAGGCGCGTCAGTTTTGCCAATCATGCCCACGTTCGCCTCTTCGAAGTATCGGAACAAAATACGAATAGCACAACTTCTCCTCAGTCGTCGCCTGCTGCCGAGCCGGAATCTGACACTCCCCGCGCCACAAACGACGAGAACGCGTATCCAGGTGCACGAAGATCTCGACGCCGCAGTTCTGCTCGCCACTCAATAGCTTTCAGCGAAGGTGGTGGCGAGGAATCGATGGATATGGATACCGACGATACTGGCTTTTCCCCATCCGCGTTTCTCAGGGCCGGTAACGAGGGTCCCGTTGATGACGAGTTCAACAATTGGAACGGTCCGTCTGATGGTGATGACATGGACGTAACGGAGGTTATTCCCCGAAATATCATCAGGAAGCGCTCACTGTCGTTCGGAGGTCCTCGGCGACCACTCGCGAATCTTGCCGTGTCCCACTCGCCCACCAATATCTACGCTGATCAGCAAGAGGTATCTATCGAGGCATCTTACATTGAAGAGGAGTCGGAGCAGTCGCAGTCCTTCACTTCAGAGGGCGATTTATCGCAGCCAATGGAATTTACAGTCCCTCTCGTTCGTCCACCCGAACCACCTAGCGAGGCGTGGTTGGCCCTTCGTTCCGCTACGCATTCAGGAAATACGCCGTACATTCCATCTTCGGATGATGACAGCGGTGACGTCCAGGAAATGGAACTGACGGACGCAGTCTCAAGGCTCCAGGCCGCTCGGGCTTCTCTTGGCGTCGGTAATGTTGGTGGTGAAGAGGTCGTGGAGAATAGTTTCACGAGCACTGAAGATAGCTTCATAGACGAGGATGTTGGCGACGGTGAAGAACGCAATCAGACTGTTAACGTCACTCAACTCATGAAGCGCGTCAGTCTTGGGCCGAGTGCAGATTCAACCATGACCTCGGTCTTCAGCAGCCAAGAATCGAGGGAGGAGGCAATCATCCAAGCAGTGCCTGAATTACCTCCGTCTGCTCCATTCGCCAGTTCGCAGAACAATGATTCGTCGATTCCCGAACATCCATCCATTGTTCCTTCTACCGGTCCTGCAGCTTTGTACCCAGAAGTACCACCTGATGATCACTCCCCAGTTTCTGCCGACACATCGGCGGAACCAATACCATCCTTGGACAGGCCGCCCGTTTTCAGCGCACCCCGCCCGACTGAGTCAGAAGCCCAGTCTGCAGCACCTGCAACCATAACCACAAGCGTTTCCGAACCACTGAACTTCACGTTCATCCCCAAATCTCGCTTTCCGGCATCCCCTGCCCGTTCTCGTTCGTCTTCTCCTGCCAAAGCACCCCAGTCACCGAAAAAGTTTACTGCAGCATTTGCTCCCCCAATTGCCCGCCCGTCTCCTCGGAAACAACCAAATGATTTGGGCAACCCCGATCCAAGTCCTCGGAAACGGCCTGCGGAGAGATTGTCTATCACGCCAGGGCGTGGGACCGGTGCCGTACGAGTTCTTTTGTCACCGTCCAAGGCATCACCCTTCCAGTTAGCATCCTTTCATGGCGAGGAACAGCTTGGTGGGCCAAGCAAGCAACCTTCGGTTGGCTTTCCATGGCCACCAGGCCACCCTGCTCAGAGGAAGAGTCTGGGGAACGTATTTCCCAATCCACCGATGTCCACAAATTCCTCACCGACGAGGAAATCTATCGGTCATCCAGCCTCGCTAACAAACTTCAACAGCTCCGAAGGGCAAGGACAACATCCTGAGCGACTGTCACCCGTTGGTAACATACCCGATCCTGGATCCCCACCCCGCAAAATTTCAACACATATATCTAGTGATCAGAATACCCAGCCTGAAGTGCGACAGGGAGGGGAAATTGAAGAGGAGGGCATGGAGGATTCCGAAGATCCCAGGATATCCATCGAGCAGTTCTTTGAAATGACAGGTATCCGGTTTATGGACGATATCGCTGCACCTCGACGGTCAGTTGCCAATCCGTCTGTTCTCCGTCCTTCACGGAGGGCATCGATAGAAGCTCAAATACCACTTGCGGAATATGTGATTGCAATGGCTGTTAATGTACCTCAACTTGAGCTTTACAGTCATGTCAGCAAAGACTTGCAAACTTGGGTCGAACGGATCAAAGAAATACACAAGGAAGCGGGTGAGGAGGCACAGAAGGCGACACCTCCACTTTTTCAGGAGTTTATCAATACCGATGAAAGCGGGCAGGCAGAGCTACTGCACCAGCTCAAATTAATCAAGGTACACAACCATGCACAGGCCAAATCAGAGTGGTATGACTGGAAGGCCCAATGGGTCGAGCAGTTGTACCAGAAGACAAATGAAGGATTCAAAAACCTAGAAACCGTGTGTTGTATAGGTTATTTCCTGTGGGCGTTTACCAATACTTCATCTAGGACGCCAAAACTCTTGAGGGAATCATACGACAAGCCCAAGGGATAGTTCCCGCCTTACAGGAGGAGTACCACGAACTCTTGTCGGAGCTTGAGCGAGAGCAGGCTGAAGTAGCAGAGCTCGAAGGCTGCGATCGAAATTATTTGAACGAGCTGAAAGCTACTCTGTCCGAGCAAAGGTGCGTAACTTTTGTCCCGGACTACGGGAAGTAGACTTCACAGAAGTCTAGTACGGAGTTGGATACGTACCACGCCGACGTTAAAGATGCTCAAACGAAACTTGTTCGCCTTCAAGAGAAGCTTCAAGAAGTCCGATTGCAGAAAAAGGAGGTCATGGCCGTAGTAGAAGATGCTGAACGACGCATTCACATACAGAAAAACAGTACACGCGCAGAGATTTTCCATCTCAAGGGTAGGCCTAACATTCAATATCATTGGAAAAGTGCTCAGTCACCAAGCAGATGAATTGGAGGCTCTCCAAAGCTTGCATTCATGGAGAGCAGTCAAGGTCCAACCAGATCTATTTGCATTTATTTTTGCATCGACGTATGATGTATCCATCCCTTGCGTAAACTTTCGTCCAGTCTCCACGCGGATACAAATTAGTCGGCTTAAGGACGTTAAGACCAAGCCCAAAGAAGTCTCCCCTCTTCCTAGTGCATTAATACTACGAACAGCGAAGCAGCTCGTCGTTAGAGACGAGGACCAGAGTATTCGTCAGGTGCGGATCTTAATGGACGTTAAATACCCTGCCCTGTTGATTGTTGCCTCACAGATCATCCAACGCCTTGGAGACTACTGGTCGTCCTGTGCACAACTGCAGACCCAGCTGAAGCTCGTATCTATCAAATTTCCCCTGTCGATCCAAGAGACATCATCTGGCTTTTCCGCCATCGCAACTATCTTGTTTCCCAGGCTTAAAGCCAAGGCGCTGATATCATTTATACTTGATACTCCCATCTTTTCTTCGTGGCCTATGTTGATCCAATCACTACGTTGTGATGTGAGGGTAGCATATGGGCCCATCGAGTAAGTATATCTTCGCGGGCTTTTTTTTACGTGATGTGCTCACCTCTCTAGCCGAGACATTATCCTGAAAACCGTGATGATCCGCATGCAACAGGCCAATCCGGTCAACAATCATGGGTGCCTACTGGACGTCTGTATAGATGCGATGGAATGTGTTGCACAGGATCAAAAAATTATTGATTCAACTTCGTAATAACCATCAAGATTCGTAACCCGATTCGGTATAGTGTATTATATACAATGTGATTACAGAGGACATGACTAGAGGTGGCATGACGAAACATGAGATTGGACATTGGATTATCCCTAGATTCAAGGACATGAGTGGGTCGTAGATACGACCTGTGAAACGCGTAAGATTTCTGAGGGTGTTGTAAAATCCCAACTCACATAGATTACACAAGCAGACTTTGTAATCGCTCCTGACCATGATCCAGCACAGCCATGAAGACGTTCAGCACTTGACGAGCTGATTGTATATTATTTTTCTCATTATCAGCCTGATCTTTCACCGAAGACCACAAACTGATGGCTTCCTGGGCAGTACATGCCGCTTCCCAACTCCCATGCACATTGGCAAGCATGGCATCCCATGACGCGCGAGCCGCCTGTTGACCTCGTTCGAATCCCGCCTGAGCGACATGTTCGCACCGAGCCTGCGCCTGCTTCAGCTCATCTTGCAGTGATGCCATGAATGCAGCCCGTTCCTCATCCACCCGCTCTCTCGTCCCCACGTTAGTGCGCAGCTGTTGCTCGAGGACGGAAATCTGCCTGGCAAGCTCTTCTGTCTCCATGATCCGATATTGTTTTGCAGCATAGAGTTGCTCCTCAAGCTCCTGCAAGCGCGAAAGTCTTTCTCTTGCAATGGTCTCAGCTTGAGCAATCTGCAGACGAAGGAGAGTAATTGTACTAGAATCAGCTGGGGGTGGCAGTTCGACTGAGGTTTCAAATATGGGGTTCAGATGATGGACTGCCGGAGAAGGGGTTACGTCTGGAAGAAGAACTTGCGAGATTGAACCATAGCCAGAGGGAGAGGGCAAGGCAGATAAATTGGGGGTCTCTGGAACTTCCAGTCCTATGGTACTTGGGTTTGGAGACTGTCCACCCGGAGTAAAAGGAGCTGGGACGTCCGCCAATCTACTCTCCAGGTCCTCTCGTGCGAGACTATCCGCTGCTATGTGTTCCCAGGAGAAGATTGATCCACGATTTTGGTCATTGCCACGTCCTTTGGGCCGTAGCGCTGGGGAACTCTCAGACTGAGGCAACGGTGATAGATACGACACATTGGCACGACTTGGAAGGAGGCTAAGCGGACGGGAGGGGGTCTGGAGTTCCGAGTCTGAGGATTGAGCTTTCGTTGTGCGAATCCTTGGGATGGCAGGGGTTGGCGCAGCGAGAGATGCCACTGGGGCAAGGAGCAATTCAACATCCCCAACCTCTTCACTGTCCTCGCTATTTCCTTCATCACTCTGCGAAGGTCTCGTTGGGGAGCGTTTGCCGTTACTTCCAAGACTTACGACGGAAGATTGTCGTGTATGACGGGCAAGTGGGGAATCTGGAGGCTGACGCGTACTACCTCTCAATGGGCTCGTGTTCTGACTTGTTTTTGGACGAACAAAACCGAATGCGTTCTTGAGCGAGGTCGCGTTCAAGGGTGAGGGTTGAGTGCGAGATGTGCTGCATGATGAAGCTGAAGACGGAGGTCGCGTGGTTGCGACTCGCGACGGAGATGAAGTTACAGCGGTTTTAACCGTTTTCGCAGGTCTCACAGATCCAGCGCGAGGGGATGAACCAGACTTGGTAGATGGTTGAGCAATCCTGGACTTGGAGGGAGTGGAGGGTGCAATAGGGCTGGGGAGATTGACTTTGACCGCCAACGCTCTGTGTGGCAGTGGACTAATAGGCCGCTCGACCTTATCCGCAGTGGAATTCAGCGAACCTCTACCCTTGAGAGAATCTCGCTGTTCAGCATCGTCTTCTTCTGAAGTGCTGAATCGCCTCCTAGTTCCTGCTCGAACCGGGGAAAGCGGCTTCTTGATGGGCTCGACGACCGACCTGGGCCGGTACTTCGGCAAGGCAGACGAAATGGTAGAGGAGCCGGTCTTCGAACGTAACGTAGATCTCCTGGAAGGGCTAGAAGGTGCAGGTTCTACCATTTTAACGCCATGTTCATCTGTGGTAGAAGGTGCATGCTTGAGGAGGGTGGACTGTCTCCTACGAGTTATAGTCTTGAACGAAGGACTATCCTCCTTTCCGTGTGGGGGAGTAGGGGACTTCGATTTCTGGGAAACATTCGCGTGGGTGACCGCGGTACTGGTAGTCATGAGACTGAGACGACGTGAGGAAGGCTCTTTGGCTTTCTTGGATGCGCCGTCGCGGTCGCGGACGTCCTTGTTGATCACGTCGACGAGAGCCTTGCCAACAGACGTGAAATTAAGAGAATGACGGAAAGAGGAGCGTGTTGAAGGCTTGGAAGGCCGAGAAGGTTTGAGAGTGACTTCGGAGGCCATGAGGACAAACTGCTAGTTGCACTGTGATCTCAAGTAGAGATAGAGAATATGTGGACTGTCCCAGCCAGCTGCAGTGCGGAGCTCCGCGTTGTCTGCCACGTCCTGGTCGTGGTCGTAACCAAACGTTGAAAAACGAACTTGCAAAGTTGTAATTATTGAGTGGCGACCGTGTTTGTATATTTGTAAATTGTTAGTCACCACATAAATCTACCGACTCCCGTGCGTTCCATGTACAAAAACACGTATGTCGTCGCAAGATTTACCGCCCCATACCACAAGCCTTCAACCAAAAGTCCCACACAACTCAGGTCCGTCACCTGTGCTCGTAGGAGGATATACGGGACCAAAAAATACCGTGGCTCCAAAAGCGGCGTGGGCAACAGTGTCGGAATGATCGCAAGGGGTAAAACGAGGGTCTGCAGTAATGTTTGGTCGCTGGCTGGTCGTTGACAAGTTCAGGGTCAATTCCCAATTCCATAGATGGTAGTAAATTCGTCTCACCAACACGCAGCCACCACACCCATGCGCAAGCTTGGTACCCGGGTATAAACAAGTAAGGCACAATCGGATGCATCATGAACACGCGGCGCCACACATAGAAAGTATAGTGGCGATTATCAGCGAGTAAAAATGGATGGTGGATGCTTCGTGGTCCCATCCAGGAATTTAAGAATGGTAATAGAAGATAGTGGATGACTCACGTGAAGTTGTGCACTGTGAACGCCATGAATGCTGAAAGCAGAGCTGTGAACACAACATTTCTATTCAAACGTCAGCAGATTACTACCTTGTCGAGACGAGCGGACCTGCTGGTTCCGAACATGCGGCGACTGACTTCATTTGCGAGCTTCAGCGGGCCATCGCGGCCCAATAGGATCACGGGCCACCCCATCATCGTCGCAAATGCAACGAAGTAATACAGCTGGGGGACATGCAGCACGGGCACGTGGTTAGCCTTGTCGCCTGCAATGCGGAAGCAACGGGTCAGATTTATGGATACAAGATTGAGCTTCGAGACCCCCCACCTAACACGATGCTGCCGTTCCAAAACACGAACGTCCCAAACAAGACTAACACGAATGCGTAGGGCATGGCCGGTAAGAGTAGCTCCAGGAATGCAAATGGTGCACTGACGATCGCTTGTAGAAAGTCACCTGAAAATAAATGACAGATAGAATCAACAAGCAGAAACGACACCCGTATGACTCCCCTGGTCCAGCTGACAACGCAAGCGGGTCGTGTAATAGCTTATTTCCACGTCTGAACCGCAACCGCATAAGCTGACTAGTGGAAAACGCATATATCACCCATACGATGTTTGTTTGACGAAAAAGACAGCTAATAGCACCTAGCTGCGAGGATTAAGGGTAAATTCAGAACACGTTAGCAGTGAGAGACATACTACTGCCGCACAAAAGTGCCGCTGTTGTGATGCAAGTATGACGGTTAGCAGGACCGAAACAAGACTGGGAACCTCGGTGTAGTACAAAAAACCATAGAACCAGGCAATTGGGAATGTAGATACAACAAGTGCTTCAGTGCTGGGTGCAAAAATCGCAGGTGGGCGACGACGTTGGTGAAACGCAAGGAGGCGAGTGATGCAGAGAGGAAGAGAGATAAAGGTGAGCGTTACGGTGAATCGTAGAAGCGCCAAGTTGCATTGGAACATGAAAATGCGATGGAACAAGACACTCAGAATATACCTACAGAGATATTGTTCAAATCCATGGCTTATATCGCCAGAACAAATACTTACAGCCCTGGTGGTGTAGTAATCTTTGGGTCCCAAGTCGACCATTCTCCCCTACAGTACGCCTGTGCTTGTGGGACATGGAAGGGCTCGTCCTGTCAACCATCAATACAGCACTCAGTGCACGGGCGACAGTTAAACCACACCATGTAGGGCTCAGTGACTTCACTGTTGATTTCCCTGAGCAAAAACAAAGCAACGCCACAGTAGGCAAAGAAGAGAAATTTTGTGTCTAGTGGCATCTGTAACGAACGAGGCCACGCAGAATCTCGAAGTTGCTGGTCCAGGAAAAGTCGAAAGATATCCAAAGCGGCACGGTAACAATTGCTGTATGTATAGAGACCATTACATAAGTGGTAGGAAAATACCTTCTCGCTCATAAACGCAAGACAAAGATATATCACGCTAGTTTAATGATTGTAGACCATCGCAAGCTGGGATGGGCCGTTCTGCTTGAGGTGTGATGCGAGCACCATGGCGACGCTCCTTTGAGTCCCTATAGTCAACGATGGCAGACTAGCAGAAACCTCGTCAGCGAGCGAGCCAATCTAGTATACACGCAAGCTTTCTCACATGCGCAGTCACCCTGTTGTCCCACAGCACGACAGTACCAGGTTCCCACTTTACCCTAGCCTGCAGATCAGCACTTTTGTCGATGTGATCAAATAAGAACTTGAGGATGATTTCTTGTTGTTCGAGTCAGTGAAGAAAGCATGGACGAATGCGATAGTTTCACCCGATTCTTCACGTTTCAGACCAACGATACGCTTAGTGAACTGTCTGTTGACATAGAGTGCTTCTTCGCCGGTCACTGGATGACGTCTGACCAAGGGATGGACATTTTCCACTGGTTCTCGCCTGACTACCCCTCCTCGTCTTCCTGAGCGAGAAAAATTGGCTTGTTCAATTCCAGAGTGCACTGCATTCAGAGTTCGCAGGAATGCAACGAAGGACGGGGATAGCATTTTCAGTGTTGAAACCTGCGATGAGAAAAGCGTGTCGCCACCTGTCGATGGCTGCGAGAGAAGAAAGAAGGTGGTAAGCCCCGGAGGTTGAAGCTCATAAGACACGTCAGAGTGCCAGAGAGAGGTTGTAATGCTATCTTGGACTTCGAAATTGAAAGTTGTGTTGACATCTCTGTTGAACATGAAGATGGTCAGATGAACCCGAATGCAGGAGTGAGCCTGACTTGTATACGAGGTGGATTTGCGGGTAACCCTTTGGATGACCCGAAGTGGGGTGAATGTGCAGTCTGTAAGTCAGATACGGTTTGTACTTAGTTTGGATTACGAGATGGGAGGGAATAAACCATGGGGAGTGGATGGTTTAAGTCGACAAACCTTCCGAAGTAACGGCCCCACTCCAGATAAGCTTCCGGGCTCTGGTCGATAAAATCCGACTGGTCCTTGAAGACCATCAATCCACGTCTAGCAACCTATAGGGCGAACGTTTATGGTGCTCTGATCTGGAGACTCTTCTGTACTTACCTCTAGAGCGAGTTGATCTCTCCCGTTCTCATCGAGATCTACGAGGCGGATTCCTCGGACTTCTGTGCCCAGGTTCGGGGTCAGCTCAATAACACTTGTTGCACCTTCCAAAAAGGCACGGGGATCTGGGTGATTGAGAGCACGAAATCCAGGGTCGACGTGCTCATAAGGGACGAGGGGGGGATATTTATCCTGAGAGAAATAGGGTAGAAGATGAGCATATTTGTACGGCGCTTCCGAGTCTCCTTTCGCGTCGTTTTGGGCGTATGTCACCGTAGTTTGAATGCTAGTTGACATGGTGAAATCGCTGTCCAGGAGAGACAGGAAGAAACAGTTGTAAGAAATCAGGCTCTCGTGTCCGATGATAAGAGGATCGAGTTGGAATCATCACATGAGTAGGACTTATTCGCCATCCTTGCGAACGGTTATTTTTGTGGACTCACGAGGACAGCTTATCATCTGGGAGCTTGTTGAAACGGTCCGAGAACAGCCTACGATCAGAATGGTCAGAGAGGGCTGGTCAAATATGTCAGAAAGCACTGAAATTGCGTGATTTCCGAGTGGAATGCCAGTGTGCATATCCGAATCGTCGCCGCTAGTACTCGAGGCGGGGCGCCATAGACTTTGACCAGGAACACATGCAAGAATTCGTTGGATACCGACAGGATTTTTGAGGCAAGTACATCATGTATGTACACCGCTCTGACTGCTTGGCGTTTCGTGCAGGTACTACAGTACACAGTCCGAGGACCGAGCGTCGGCGGGTGTGACCGCGACATGCGCATTCTTAACTTTCCGTATTAGGAAATGGTGCTATTGTTTTCTCAAGTATACCCGAAGACAATTAACAGCGGTCTCAAATCGGCGGTTTGCCAACTTGGACCAGACAATTGTCAGTCATGTTCGGATCTGCATGTGAGACCGACTGCACGGAGGCTTCTTTTGGTCAATGGCTGATTCGTCATGGCACTCGATACTGTTATCCTCTACATTGAGCATTCTGGCTTGCTCAATGCCAGTGGCCATGCAATCGCGCACACTGCAGAACCCAAACCCCGGCCAGACTGGTACGTCACAGATTGATGCGGCAGGTTCGTGCCTTTTGTTCCGCTTAACTCCATGGCCGAGAAGCTTCGGATCCCAGCTTTTTGTCTTCCTCCTATTGTCTTGTCAATCATTTCGACGTGCTTCCACCTCCCCTTCATGGATCATCTTTCCATTCCGGGTCCCGTCAGGTTCAGTTATGGTGTCAACTCCATAATATCGACGACTCAAAAGGCCACGAATTCCTGCGGATATACTATTTTTCTTCCCTCCATAAGCCCTCCTTTTTACCCTTCGCCTTGAAGATCCGCCTACTATCTCTTTCACCTGACGTTGAAATCGGTGAGGCCATGGCTTCCGGGGCATTCAACAGCGCAACAAACATCGTGACCCCTTCTTCTGCTCGCCATCGAGGTGTACCAGACGTTCCTCAGGACGTCGACTTCCTCATGGACCATTTGAACGACCCCAACTTCGATTATCATTCCGAGCTACAATCTCTGTCGGACGTCAGCACAGAAGTCTTTGAGCTTGAGAGGAAAAAGGCCCCTGATAGTGGTTCCATCCGTATCTCAGAATTCGATGTGCAGTCACGCTCAGAATCTGCAAGGTATTCCACCGCGTCCAAAACTGATACCCATGGCACCGCATTCGATTACGACGAGTTAGTCGGATCTTACTTTTCATCGCTATTGTGCTCACAGCCTCGCAGTGAATCCCCGTATCCAGAGGTTCGCGCCGCCATTGCTAGCATCGATGATCCCACAATCCCCGTCAACACGTTCCGCACATGGGCATTGGGCTTGTTCTACACAGTCGTCATCTCTGCGATGAACCAATTCTTCTCCATGCGGTGTAAGTTTATTCTTTATCTACTCAGTTGAGCCGAATTCATGCTCGATTTCAGATCCTTCTGTTCTCATTACGGGTGTCATTGCCCAGTTGACAGCCTTACCCCTTGGCAAAGGTCTGGAGCGTGTTCTCCCTACCACCCGCTTCAACACCCTCGGCTATATTTGGACACTGAATCCCGGTCCTTTCAATATCAAAGAACATGTCCTCATCACAGTTATGGCAAACGTAGTTGTTAGTGGTGCATATGCAACCGACGTTGTTGCTGCGCAACGCATTTTCTACAATCAGACCCTTGGCACTGCCTACGAGCTCTTACTTGTTCTTTCCACGCAGTTAATTGGCTTCTCGCTGGGTGGTCTCCTCCGTCGTTTCCTCGTCTACCCTAGCAGCATGATCTGGCCTGGTGCCTTAGTCAACTGCGCTCTCTTCAATACTCTTCATAGGGCTTATGGTAAACCTGACCACCGCCACATCTCTCGGGAGAAATTCTTCGCCATTGTGGTTACGTGTAGCTTTCTATGGTATTTTGTCCCCGGCTACCTTTGGACCGGCCTTAGTGTTTTCAACTGGGTATGCTGGATCGCACCAAAGAATGTCGTCGTTAACACCTTGTTCGGCACTTCCACCGGTCTCGGTATGGGCATTCTCACGTTGGACTGGGCCCAGGTATCCTACTTTTCTAACCCTCTCGTTTCGCCGGTGTGTTTATCTCCTAAGACGTATCACTCCATTCGCTCATCTTTGTTCTTTTCTAGTGGTGGTCGGAGGCAAACACAGGTGTTGGCTTCTTAATCTGTTTCTGGATTATCGCACCGATCCTATACTGTGAGCCGTTCGTTTCTGCTTCTCTAGGATAAATCTCAGCTCTTGGATCCCTACCCAGACACAAATAGCTTCTATATGAGTTACTTGCCAATGTCATCATCGGTTGCCTTCGACAACACCGGATTACCTTACGACCCTATGCAAGTCGTCACCAACGGCATTTTCGATGTTAGCAAGTACGAGGCGTATTCTCCAGCATTCCTGTCTGCAACGTTAGCAGTCGCATACGGCGTCGCATTTGCTGCATTCACTTCCATCGTCGTTCATTCCTTCCGTGAGCATCTCTTTGTTTTCATAAAACCCTGTCTGAACCCTCTATTTAGTTTGGTACCGACGTGATATCATCAAACGATTCAGGGGCAATCTGAAGGACGAGCGTGATGTTCACTCGCGTCTCATGCAAGCATACCCTGAAGTTCCTCAATGGTGGTATGCGTTGCTGGGAGTCATAATGCTGATATGGCTTTTCGTTGCGGTTGAAATCTTCCCCACTGAGCTTCCTATCTGGGGAGTGTGCCTCGCCCTATTCTTTGCTGCGCTCTTGTCGATTCCGGTTGGCATGATCCAAGCGCTTACGAACCAGTCAGTTGGATTGACTGTCATGTACGAGCTCATCGCTGGGTACATTTTCCCGGGAAAACCTGTGGCCGTCATGATCTTCAAGGCAACGGCTTATGCTGGCACGAACCAAGCGGTTGGGTTCTCTGGTGACCTGAAGCTTGGTCACTACATGAAGATTCCTCCTCGTCTCATGTTCGCCGCGCAGGTCATCGCTGCATTCATCAGTAGTGTCGTGGTCACACTGGTGCAGAACTGGATGTTTGCAAGCATCGTCGATATTTGTCAACCCCATCAACCGGACTTCTTCACATGTCCTTCCACCACGGTATTCGCTACATCTTCATTGCTGTGGGGAGGCATCGGCCCACAGAGGATCTTCGGTGCAGGAGCAATGTATAGCCCCATCTTGTGGTTCTTCTTCCTTGGCGCTGCTCTCCCCGTTCCCTTCTACTATCTCGCTCGTAGATTCCCTCTTTCCTACTGGCGATACATCAACGTTCCCGTACTCTTTGCCGGCATTGGTGCCATGCCTCCTGCGACGGGTATCAACTACTCCTCCTGGTTGCTAGTCGGGTTCTTCTTCCAGTGGTTCATGCGCCGGTACCACTTCCGCTGGTGGATGCGTTACAATTATATCCTAGCCGCAGGGCTTGACGCCGGTGTCGCGATCGGTCTAGTCTTCATCTTCTTTACCTTGCAGATGCCAAAAGGTGGCATCAACCTCAACTGGTGGGGCAATGTGGCCTGGCAAAACACTGCCGACGTCCTGGGCACACCGCTCAAGTCCCTCGAGGCTGGGGACATATTTGGTCCATCGAAATGGTGAGCCCGTCGCATGGGACACCCGAATGCTGTACCCGTATACATTGGATATTCTTTCTTTTTTTTCAAATCATTTAACCTTAAAAAAATCGTTTTGACGACCGGTGGCTGCGACTGCAGGTTGTCGCTTTGGCCCTTACGCTCCAACTGCAAGGAACACCTTCTTTCTAAACCGCTAACACTCAGGCAATACTTCGCATTACCTTTATTCTCTTTCGGGTCTAAGTTCGGTCACTCCATTTTCGTAAGATTACGCATTGTATGTACCAAGTACTTGCACCACCACACCAATACAATCACATTCAATCCTAATGCATTGACACACCGCAAGCCTGCGACGTGCTCGTAAAACTCTTTGACTCGCTGAATATATATATGTCGCAGCCCATCAACAGCGGTATGACAACATTTTCCGGCACCGAAGAAGCGTACAGACTACTCGGGAAGGCCCCAAATCTTAACCTCTCTCCCGCTCGTAGCCCAGAGTTCCCTCCCATGACTGCTGAATACGAGATCAGTCACGTCACCTGCCTCTTCGAAGCGCACCAGCTCTTCCCAGCTTTTGTGTGCAAACACACGTAAGCCATTGTTGCCAGCGACGCCAAAGAAATTCGCGCTGTAATCGTAAATGACCTTGTTGACCTTGAAGGAGTCACCAAGCGGTATAGAGTGGGCCGCCGTCATTTTCCTGAGGTCCCAAATAGCCACCGAGGAGGGACTATCGGGTGACAACAAGTGATAACCATTTTCGGAGAATGACAAGGTGTGAACCGAGAAAGGTGCACCCTCTGGCGAGACGGTAGCAGCCACGGCGCCGGCGCGAACGTCGGTTATTTGGATTTTTGATGAAGGGGTCCCTAGAGCGAGTAGTGCACCGTCCGGATGGATGGCAAGTGAAGTGATTGGTTCGTCGGCTGGCGCCGAGTGATATACCTGAGAGAAGTCAGAGAGGTCATGGAGGGAGTATGTTTTGTCGAGGGAGGAGTACGCGACTAGGGTAGACGTGGGGTGGACGATGAGGCCGGTCAGGTCGCCCTTGTGCACCTTGACGGTGGCTTTAGGAAGGTACTCGCCAGAAGCACTATCATGTGACCAGATTTTAGCAATCTTGTCGGCGCCAGCAGAGAAAAGTAAAGTGGGATCTCCGTCGCGCTCTCGGAAAGCCACGTGGTTGACCTTCTTCGTGTGTCCTTTGAGAGAGGCGAGTACTTTGTCCGTGTTTCTGTCGTAGAGTTGGACGATTTTGTCGTTTCCACCGGTCAAGAATTGAGAAGGGTTAAGGCGCGAAATGGCAATCGAGTTCATGCCAGCAGGAGAAGCCGAGTGGAGAGACGGAATGGCTTGTTTTGCCACGAATGTTTTCACCTCTGCGGCGGAGGCATATCCAGCAGGTGCCTTGCGCTTCTTACGCGTGGCAGACAAGCCAAGTTGGGTTTCTTCGATTTGGTCGACGACATGCTTTGGCAGAGCGGACAGAGGGGTCTCCTCGGCCATTTCGACATCTGGTTCGTTAGCCGGCGCGGACGATATGCCCATGCTAGCCTGAACGTTGGCAAGAGCCCTAGATACCTACCTGTTAGAATGAGAAAAAGATGGATGAGCATAAGACGCACTCTCTGGCAGCGTCGCGTTCTCGAATGAGACGTGCAACGACGCGGCTGGCCGCGTCCTGTGCATACAGCGCATAGCTCAGCTCCTGCCGAGTGTTGTTGAACTGCTGTTTGAGCGCGAAAGTCTCCAAGACGAGGGCGTCCCACTCGTTCTGAAGGGTGTGGAGGAGGGCGGGGATGGATGTCGCGGTTGGGGGTCTCGGAGGGGCGGCGTTTGGGTCTAGGGACGTGAGCGTGAGCACAAGGAAGAGAGAGAAACACGAACTGGCTTTTATGGAGAGAACGTCGGACTCGTCGAGCTTTTCGCCGGTGAGGGGGTCGGTGCCGTTGTCGTTGATGTACTTGAGGATGAGACGACGCTCGTAGACGTGGCCCGACTTTGCGGACACGACGGGGTCCTGCGGGGGTTCGCCAGAGATGCCACAGAAAAACATGTCGAGGCTCGTCGTCGGCGCGTCTGAAAGGGCCTGTTGTTGTCGGCTGTTTGCATCGTGCAAACCACCATGACCGACCTCAGGAAACAGCAGCTCGTCCTCTCCTTCATCGACTTTCTCAGCGACTCCATACAGGACGGCACCGTCAAGGACGACGACAAAGAAGGCCTCGACGTCGCGAGTGCGTTGTCCGATCTTCTATGTCTCGCCGTTCTCGGGTTGACCCCTTCCAGTCCAATGTATCTGCGAGGCGTTTGGCGTAGATCCGTCCGACGATGCCCAGCGCAAGCAGCTCAGTATCAAACCAGCGAAGCTGCAGACCATATTCGACGTCTTCCTCAAGACGAGAGACAAAGTATCCTCACCCCCATCCACGTCCGGTCCATCCACGCCTGCATCGCCAAAGACCCCGTCCGCAGGGGACAAGAAGGCGGCAGAGAAGCTCAAACAGACCGGAAACACTCAAATGTCCGCCAAAAAACACGATTTGGCAATCGATTCGTATTCCCAAGCAATCACCCTCGACCCCACTAATCCCGTCTATTTCTCTAATCGCGCCGCTGCCTACTCTAGTAAGGGAGACCATACATCAGCGGTCGAAGACGCGAAGAGGGCCATCGAGGTCGACCCATGCTTCGTCAAAGCCTATTCTCGCCTTGGGTACCTCCATTTCCTGTTCCACCGACGTGATCCACTTACTCCTACCTTTATAGCCATGCGCATTACAGTTTGGGCGACTACAAGGCCGCCGCCGCAGCGTTTAGCAAGGGTGTCGAGCTGGATCCGACAAATGAGAATCTTAAATCTGGCCTCAAGAATGCCACCGAACGCTTGCCCGAGGACGAAGATGATGGCCCTCCCCCGCTCATGCCCGAGGATCAACTCTCCTCGTCTTCTCCGTCTTCGAACCCCGACCGTTCAGATCCAGCGCCAAACTTGGGCAATCTGGCAGATATGTTCGGCGGCGGCATGCCCAACATGGCAAGCATGATGAACAATCCGATGATGATGCAAATGGCTCAACAAATGATGGCAAACGGTGGTCTGGAAAGGCTCATGTCCAATCCAGCCGTGGAAAATATGGTACAGTCGTCTTCGCCTTCTACGACTACGTGACCCACGTGTATTCCAGATGCGTCGTGTTCAGAGCGGACAAATGCCTTCGATGGAAGAGCTTATGTCCGATCCAACAATGAGAGATCTGTGCGTCCGTATCTAGTCCAATAGAACGTCTACTAATCGAAGCACAGCGCCAGCAAATTTGCTACGGGTCAGGGTAATAGCAGACGATGAAATTCCAATTCCCAAGGCGGATCTTTGTTGTGCTTGTTGTCGGATCAATCTACTAGAAGTCACGTTGGAGTCTCCATGCTTAGACTGGCGTTCCCCTAGCACAGAATGCATACAAAACTCGGCGGATGAAATATCCACCGTTTAAAGATATCAATAAGTACAAGTAAATTACGACACAAACGGATGTGCGATATGACGGATAGAATAGATGACTTGCCTACGTTACATGTGAACCACAACTAAATAACAAACCCTTAAAAACCATGGACAGAAGAGAATCATTTTGAGTAACATCGCGGAGAAACGATTCTAATGGCAGAATGGCCCTGTGTGGAGTCGCGTTGTTCGCCGTGATCGTGGCAGGCGCTCGAAGACGAGACAGACCCCTGCGCACGCATCTTCTCTGCCAACTTGCGACTTAAAGCAGGAGGGACAAGTTCTAGTTGCTTGGGAAGCTCTACTGGATGACCCTGAGAGTATCAACGTCAACAGGGTACTCCATGCGCCATCGAGGTCGCACTTACGTGTGCGAGGTGATAACGCAGGCCACTCAGCTGCTTGTACCGGTTAGGGCAGTTTTCGTGAGGACACTTATACTGCTTCTTTGTCTTATCTTCCCGTTCACTTGACTGGGAACCTTCCGCAGTGGCGGGAGTTGTGAGATCGTTTACGTAGGCTAAAATAATGTTGGAGGTAATGGCGTGCTGGAAATGGGCCTTGGAACTACAACGCGACATGAGATCGCTGGTCAATGTCCCTCACAACAACACGAGGCTCACATCTGAAGATGATACTGCAATCCATTGATACTCTGACGAACACGTCAGCTCGAATGGGTATGAAGAAAGGGCCTCCGTACCTTCCAAGATTTACCGCATCCCTCCAAGCCGCACCGGTATGGTCTGTCTCCCCCCGAGTCCTCCGGATGTGCAGCTTTATTGTGATCCGAGAGGCCACGCGAAGTGCAAAAACACGCACGACTGGACGTTGCATTGGAAGGCCAGCAACTCTCGTGGCCGCAGGCATAAGGTTTTATGGAGGGACTGTGAGGCATGAGGAATGCTGAAATGCTGAAATTATCCCAATTCGATGACTTACTCGGTGGTTGCTTGCAAATCTGATGACAATCGCAATGGTACCTGCGCGTCGGGTCGTTTTCTTGCCCCGCCAATTTTTTGCCTTGGGATAAGGTGAGAAGATGACGGCTGACGATCCTCGGAGCTAACAGAGGAGTTGTCCATTGACAGTCGTTTGACGTAGGGCATCTCTAAGGAACGAGGGGAAGCAGCAGACCGTTGAACCAATTGCGATGAGCGTGGCGGGTTTGCTAGATAGTATGGTTCAGGCGTTGCACAAGATGAACTTGCTTCGGGCTGTGCAGCTGTGCCTACATTGCGGCGCTCGGGCTGTTGCAGAGCATATCGGGTCTCAGACGAGGAAGGGGTCGGTGGCCTCGACGGTTGGTGACGATGGTCGGGCACGTGGCCGTGGCGATATTCGCCATGCCGGTCTTGGCCACGCACCATGTCTACAACTCGTGGGCGAGAAGGCCCACGTTGATGTGCATAATGATAGCCAGGACGTGATTCGGAGAGTGAAAGCGGATCAGATGTAGGAAGAAGAGCATGCTGAGCATTGACGTCAAGGCCAGAATCTGGTGACGCGTGATAATACGTGTCGGGATTGTCGAGAAGCGAGACTGAAGTCATTGATGATGGCATGTGGCTCGCCTGTTGGTCAGGGAGCTGTGAAGTTGCAAAATAGGAACTAGCGGAGTTTGGGGCCTGAAAAGAGCCGCTCTGTGGTGTTGGGTGGTGTCGAGACGACAATGCAGTATGTGAGAGGCCACATTCCTCGTGTGCAACGGATGCCGTGTAATGATCGACCTGCACAGGATGAGCGGAAGACGTGTGCGGAGGAATGGCGGTGTGCGACACGTTGCGTTGGAGCTGATGAAAATGATGCGGACAATCGTTGTATACGTTGCTATGATGCATGTCCTCGGCGTAGGGAGCCTGAGGGGCTGGCGATGTGGAGCCAACGGAGAGTGCACAAGTCGATGACGAAGACTCGTAATCGAATGGAACGAAGACAGCAGCTGAGGAGCTGTCCGGCGGGACGGAGGCAGTCGGAAGCACCAGCGATTGGCGTCCATTAGAAGCTGTGAGCTCGGCGTCTTTTTCATACCGGAGAGCATGCTGTGGAGACGAGAGGGCTGAGCTGAGAGAGGAAGAGGAGTAATGAAATGATGGAGCAGAGTAGTCGACCAAATGGGGAACGAGCTGTGCATGTTGTGCTGATGACGGCTGTGGATCGGCTAAGACATCGACGGTGTTGGGGGAGGTGGTGTGGTTTGCGGGTGGAGCGGAGGGGGGAGGGTCGACGCGTGACAAAGAGTCGTCCCAATAGGGAGATGATTCGATCATTGGAAGTGAAGGCCAGGCTGAGGGAGTGGAATAATTGAGGGACAAGGAGGGCTGGGCAGGAGAAGGCACGGAAGTAATTTTTGAAGGTGGTAGACGCTGATCGGCAAAGGACGTGGTCGCTCGTTTTCGCTCGAGAAGTCTCCACCTGGGAGAAAAGAGAAATGTAAGAGGCAAGGAGGGTTGAGTAAAAGAGGGTACGCGACCTGTTACGGCAGCCCAGACCGCTACGTTGGAGCTCTTGGCCGACGCGACCCCATTTGCCACCGAGCTGATTGTAGGCGGCGATGAGCTTTTCGTCTTCCTCCCGAGTCCAGTCGTCTTTCTTGAGGGAGGGATCGAGCGCCTCGCGATAACGCTTTGAGCACGCGTCGTCTGTACGACCGGGGATGTTCCTGGCGATGACGGCCCATTTCGCGGAATGGATCTTATAGAGCCCCAAAAGGAGATCATCTTCGTCCTTTGTCCAGGCAGTTTTCTTCACGCTCGGCGATAGTGAATGTAGCCACCGCTGACGGTACGATGATAGTGACGATGTGAGAGATCAACGCGCCGTAAAAAAGAATGACTTGCCTTCCTGCATGCCTTATTGGTCCTGCCCGGGACCGATAAAGCGACGGCCTTCCAGTTGTCGACCTGGCCGTGCACGGCGACGGCGCTGGCGAGAAGCTCGTCCTCGCGGGCTGTCCAGGGACGACCGACGGCGCGCTCGGCCATTAGGGAGGATATGATAGACACTTTGCCGGTGGGTGTCCAGCTGCGACCAGTTCATATAAGGCGTCACTTCCACCCTATTCGATTACATAATCACTTGCCTTCCACCATCATCATGGACGCCGACTCGGACGATATCAAAGACGTCTTTGGCATCGCCAACATTCCCGCAGCCAAGAAATTCAGACTTACCGACACGGCAACACGCACGACTCACGCCAATCCAGCACCGCATGTCCTCCAACAAGTAAGTTCCACAGAGCCAAGTCCAGACTGCCTCTCACCAGACCAATCCAGGACCCTCTCAACCAGTCCTCCCTCGTCACGCGTCCAACCGACACCCAGATGAACGTTAACGTTCCATATCACGACATGATGCTGCCCATACAGGGCCCCGAGAATCCATTTGGCGATCGGAACCGTTTCCTCAACCAAAACGCACTTGCCGGCCACGTTGAGGAGCAGGCCATGTCAGACCATGCCTTCAAGGCACAGCATCTCACCCACACCATCCTCGGCTACTCCGTGAACCCCTCCGTCGACCCCAATGCGCCTTCCGTCCTGGGCTCCCTCGACGCAGCCCACCAGAACGGTTTCGCCACTCTGGACGCCATCCGTCCCACCAATGCTCAGAAGAAGGACCTCAAACGCAAACGGAAAAACAAGGGAAACCTCGACATCGTCGACGGCGACGGGGCTTACGTCGGCCCCTGGGCTGCTTGGGATGGCGAGGAGCAGGCAGGCTTCTTGGACGGTGTCGAAGAGGACGAGGGTGAGCAGCCCGAAGAAGAAGAGGAACCAGAGGCCCCAGTCGTTAAGAAGAAGGCAAAACCGAAACGTGGCGGTGTTGGCCAAGAGACCTCCGTATTCCACGGAAAGTCTATGACGGACTACCAAGGCAGGACCTACATGCACCCTCCCTTTGCCGACGCACCACACCTCTCTGCCGAGGTTGGGTCCCAAGAGACCTTCATTCCCAAGGCATGCATCCACACGTGGACGGGGCACACACAGGGTGTGTCCGTCATTCGTCTATTTCCTGACACAGGCCACCTGCTGCTCAGCGGATCCATGGACACCAAGATCAAGGCACGTCGTTTGTCTGCCTGCTTTTGGCGGACCTTGACGCTGATCTCCGCCCATATACACAGCTTTGGGACGTGTATACCCATGGAAACTGCCTCAGGACTTTCCATGGGCACGTCCAGGCCGTTAAGGACGTCACATTTTCGAATGACGGTCGGAAGTTCCTGTCCTGTGGTTACGATCGTCAAATGAAACTATGGGACACCGAGACTGGGCAATGTCTGAAGCGGTTCAGTAACGGCAAGACTCCGTACGTTGTCCGCTTCCACCCCGACGACGACAAACAGCATATTTTTCTTGCTGGCATGTCAGACAAAAAGATCATTCAGGTTCGGGCTACGCGTTGCTTGGTTGGGTTCAAGGAAGCTGACCGACTACCAGTACGATATGAATTCAGGCGAGATCACGCAGGAATACGACCAGCACTTGGGTCCCGTGAACACGATCACGTTTGTGGACGAAAATCGACGGTTTGTCACTACCTCGGACGACAAGACGATCCGGGCGTGGGACTATGATATACCGGTCGTGATCAAGTACATTGCAGAGCCCCATATGCATTCCATGCCGGCGGTCACCCTGCATCCATCAAGTGCGTGCTCTGTTCCTGCTTGGCACGCATGTTCACATTCTGACCTCGTGACATTCTTGTGTGAATGCAGAAAAGTACTTTGCTGCGCAATCACTGGATAACCAAATTCTGGTGTATAGCACCGACAATTTCCGCCAGAATAGGAAGAAAAGGTTCGCGGGACATTCTGTTGCAGGGTATGCGTGCCAGGTTGGATTCTCCCCAGATGGAAAGTGGATTAGTAGTGGCGACAGCGAAGGGAATGTGGTGTTTTGGGACTGGAAAAGTGGTAGAATCAAATCACGCTTAGAAGCCCACTCAAAGGTGGTGATTGCGCACGAATGGTTACCACACGAAACCGTGAGTGAGAGCAGGATCAGGGAATCGCACGGACACTGACCGTCACTATGGCAGTCCAAAGTGATCACAGCGTCGTGGGATGGGTTAATCAAGCTATGGGTGAGTCGACCAGTTTGAGGGGGAGTAGCAACCAGCTGACGACGTCGTGTGCAGGACTGAGATTGTTGTCGGGATAATCTTGTATGTTCAGAACAACAATTGTATGTCGCATGATGATGGCGGTGGCAAAGGAGACGCACGAACGCTATGACGTTGGCGATAACAAGTATAGCACGTTGGGTAAGCCTCTGTGATTGGTCGAAAATCTGAAACGCAAAGATGAAGGCACCACTTTAAGATATGCTGCGGTAACTGGATGAGTACCTTTCTGGTGCCTATTTCCAACGCTTCGCAGGTTGTTGGGAGTGGTGGCGAGGTGTGAGAAAGGCGTGACTGATTAGGTTCAGGGACCCGTCCGGTAAGAAAGGTTGTTATCTGGACGGGGCAAGGAGCAAGGGACGAGGATATTAATAACGGAGGACCACCGCATTGGACAGGACAATCCAAGTCAGGAACGAGGGCACACAGCCTCGGGAAAGACGTTGCCGACTGGGCGGAAGGGAGTCTCGGAAAGAATTGGAGTCTCGACGAGTGCATCGACCACACATCCAGATGGATGTGGACGAGCCAGATTCGCCCAGATAGGGACGTGATCCGGAACGGGGAAAAAAAAGAAAAAAAAGGTGTGCGGCGGCCGAAGAGGCGTCTTTTGCGATGTTCCTGAGTGGACCCAGTGACCGGACGGGGCACACACATGGATCACGATCACCGGTGCTCGTATCCGCAAGTCCGTCGGGCATAAAAGCATCCCGTCTTCCCTCGCAACCCACACACTCAGCCATGCTCCCTCCAAAGGCTTACATCGCCCTCCTCCTCGCCGCTCTCGTCCAGCTCTCCGTCGCTCATCCCGTGCGTGTCTCCTTCCTCTCCTCCTCCTCCTTCCTCACGCCCCTCTAGACCCTCCCTCGTGACCTCACGGTACACCCCCCGCCGTCCCCCTGCTCACCCTGCTCATTCCCTCCTACAGAGCCCAGAGACCGACCTCGGCACGAGTCCTCCCGACTGGTAGCCCAACCCCCTCGTAAGCACCCTCTCCGTGCAACGCACAGGCATTGACTCGCGGCCTTCAAAGTCGTCCCAAAACCAGCTTCATACCCGATCGTGGCATTCACGCGCGGACGACCATCAAGTTGCCCATTACGGATTTCTTGCCTCGCACACCCTATCAATCCATGTTGTATTAAAGTGTCGCTCTTTTGGTTTTATTCGCTGGACCTTTCCCCAGAGGGATTTGGGTCACTCCCCGGATGCACTGATATACCAAACGTACTGCTCGCTCGGAATTTGTATCCCATACTACTGCTTGTTTTCTTCTTACCATGGGCAACAATGTCGTCACTTTCGGCTCCGCTCGTTGATGATATGAAAGAAGTTAGGGCCGGCTTTCCCGCGTCAATCGCTGGACGCGTCCCCTTGCGCCTTAACAGCGACCGCCATGTCCATGCTTGATGAACCAGTCCCTCAGGATGACTTGATGCGCGACAGGACGCGTATCTTTGAAGAGTTTCTCATCTCCGACTCCCCCGTTTACAATTATCGTGACGAAATCGCCCGTCTCCTTCGAACAGATCAAACCCGCCTCATCGTCAACATCGACGATCTCCGCGACTACAACAGAGAGTATACCGACGGTCTTTTGAAACAACCGGTCGACTTCCTCCCCGCTTTCGACGATGCCCTCGCTAACATTGTTACCCAAATTCATGACCTCGACAAGCACGACCTCGAAGGAAAGTCCTACCGCGTAGGCTTCAGCGGCTCCTTTGGCGATCACCATGTCAGCCCCCGTACCCTCAAAGCCGAACACCTCGGAAAGATGATATCACTAGAGGGCATCATCACTCGCTGTTCCCTCGTTCGCCCAAAAATGCTCAAGTCAGTCCATTATTGCCCAGACACCAAACTATTCCATGCGCGTGAGTATCGCGATGCTACCACTACCACCTCCAATCTTCCTCCCACCTCCACCGTCACCCCACAACAAGACGACGACGGTCGTCCTCTCCAAATGGAATACGGTCATTCCGTGTTTAGGGATCATCAACGCATCAGTATTCAGGAGATGCCCGAGCGCGCACCTCCAGGACAGTTACCGCGGAGCACCGACATCATTCTTGACGACGACCTCGTCGACAAGTGCAAGCCAGGGGACCGTGTTCAGTTAGTTGGCTTTTACCGCAGCGTCGGCGGTGGCTCCAATGGCGCCTTCAAGTGAGAATTCACTCACCTCTTTCGACGCAGCTATTCAACGCCCCTTCGAAGATCCCTTATCCTTGCAAACAATATCAACCTTCTTTCTTCAAAGATAGGAGGTGGAATTGCTCAAACTCCCCTGACAGATACCGATATCCGGCAAATAAACCAACTTGCCAAACGGCGCGATATCTTCCGTTTACTGTCTCAGTCACTTGCTCCCTCAATTTTTGGGCATGACAAAATCAAAGAAGCCATTCTACTTCTACTCCTCGGTGGTGCGGAGAAGAACCTCCCAAATGGCACGCACATCCGTGGTGACATCAACTTACTCATGGTAGGTGACCCATCGACCGCAAAATCGCAAATTTTGCGCTTTGTCCTTGGCACGGCACCGCTCGCGATTGCCACGACTGGTCGAGGAAGCTCTGGGGTCGGCTTGACCGCCGCTGTTACCACCGATCGCGATACAGGCGAGCGTCGCCTTGAAGCCGGCGCAATGGTCCTCGCCGATCGTGGTGTGGTTTGCATCGACGAGTTTGACAAGATGTCAGACATTGACCGTGTTGCAATACACGAAGTCATGGAACAGCAGACGGTCACCATCGCCAAGGCGGGCATTCACACGAGTTTAAATGCGCGATGTAGCGTCGTCGCTGCTGCTAACCCGATATACGGACAAGTAAGTTGGGATCGGGTTCCTTCCTCCAGTTCGGTTTAAATATCCCTCTGCAGTACGATATTCACAAAGATCCTCACAAGAACATTGCCCTCCCTGATTCGCTCCTTTCACGATTCGATCTGCTCTTTATTGTCACGGATGACATCGATGAAGAGCGGGACCGCAAAATCGCAGACCACGTTCTTCGGCTCCACCGGTACCTTCCTCCAGGGATTGAGGAAGGGACACCTGTACACGATAGCCTTACTCAGCCATTGGCCATTGAGGGGCCTGGCGTTCCTCCGATAGAACAGGAAACCGTCGGGGAATCTAGTCCCTTTGAAAAATATGATCCGCTACTTCACGTCGGCTTCACTGCGGCAAAGTCTCGCACCCGCAGAGGCAAGCAAACAAAAATAGAGGTTCTCAGCATTGCTTTCGTGAAGAGGTACATCCAGTATGCGAAGAGTAGGCCTGCGCCGGTGCTCACTAACGGCGCGGCAAATCATATCGTGAATGTGTACGCTAATCTCCGCAACGAAGAGGAGAGTCAAGCAAACAAGAAGAAGGTAAATATATTCACGTCAGCTTCTCAGCCGACTGAACTCAATGTGTAGACCGCACCTCTGACTGCGCGTACACTGGAGACGCTCATACGCCTGTCCACTGCTCATGCAAAAGCTCGCCTTTCCGCCAAAGTCGAACAAGATGATGCAAGGGTAGCCGAAGAGATAATGCGATATGCTCTTTACAAGGAAGTTGCCAAGCGACAACGACAAAAGAGAAAAAAGCGCAAGCTCAACCGCGGTGGTGCTCCGTCCGGCAGAAGTGGGGATAGTTCGCAGGGTAGTTCCGAAGAAAATAGTGATGACGACGACGACGAACAAGCTGAAACGGTTGAGCGTGAAAATATATCGCAGCTGCAGCCCAAAGAGAGACAACATCCGGACCAACCGGGAACTCAAAATCCCTTATGGCAAGATGATAGTCAGGATGTGAACATGGCTACGGTCCTAATAACTGCGGGGGATAAATTTGGCGGCGTCCCACCCGAACGGTATGTGGCTCGGATCAGGCCATCTCGTGATACCACAACTGACCCAACAACTCCCATTTAGGCTTCAGTTGTTCCGATCCAGGGTGGCAAATCTATTCGCCTCTCAATTGCAGGACGAGGAACAGATTTTCTTGTCGGAGCTTGTAGAGTTGGTGAATTCAGGATTACCCACGGATGCGCTATTTGGGACAGCCGAAGCCACGGCCATTTGCCAGATAATGACGGATTCGGATGAACTCATGATGAGCGATGGCATTGTTTACAAGGTGTGATATATCTCCGCGGTCGTGCAAGTGGATGTTTTTAGTAGTACGGATACCAAGTCGTCGCTCTCTTGTTTCGTCGTCACGAATATACAGTACCCGTGTGTGCTGCCCTGGTCTTAAAAAGTTATGCGTACGTATCATAAGTAAACTTGGAACACTTTGGATGTGAAAAATTGCCAAGGATGCGTAGGCCCACGTGCTCCTAACGTATTCATACACGGAGCGTTCGAGATAAACACCAAACACCAAGATGTAAAAAAAAGTGACTGCGCACGTGCCATCCATCGGCGGTCAGGGACCCCGCAGTTCTTGTCCACTCATCGCCGACAATCATCCCTCAGCCTCAACACGGCCTTGATCTCGTCCATACCCAATCCACCAGTTCCGAGCTCTGTCACGTCGTCAAGCAACTCTTCCCACCTATCGCCAAGTTCTCCGCCAAACACCGCATCGAGCAACCGTTGGTGTGTCTGCAAATCTGCGCCGAGCAACCGTCCGGCCGCCAGCAATCGGCTCCAGGGTTTTTCGATCCGGGCCCGCGAGGTATTCATCGCCACCTGGGAGGTCTCTGCCCATAGCTCGCATTCGGCTTGGACAACGCGCGCTTGGGTGCGTGTGAGGCCATGCCGGGCGGAGCCGCGCGTCAGACCGGGCCGGAAGAGAACCTGTCGCTGTAGGACGTGCTCTGAGATTCGGGACGCGATTCGCCGGTAAAGTCTCGTGACGACCGAGGCAGGAAGAGTGTTCCGTAGAAACGATAAGTGGGAAGACAAGAGCGCCACGGCCGGCAATAGCGCACTTGGGACAGCGATTTCAGCTGCACTGTCGAGGTCTTGTAGGTGACTACCAAAATGACGTCAGATACGACGATGGATGACCTCCGTGCTTGGTTTGATCGCAACGGGTACTCACGTAGCCAGAGCGGAGAAGTGGGACTTGAGGCTGGCTTCACATTCCCCGCAAATTTGTTGCACCAGCATATCTTCAGCGCGCGAGGCAAGCTTCGCAAACTGCGTGACAAGCTCCTCAAAGATGGTTCCTTCCGATGTTCCAGGTCGAACTTGGGAGTCGTGTACAGTGACAGAGGAAGAGTGCGATCCTGCTGTTATACGGAGTGAGGCACGACGGTTGATCTCCGCCCAAAGCTCCAGGAAAAACTAGACATTGTTCGTCGTTTGTTCAGACAGACGGTCAATAAAATGGAACATATACTCACTGCCTCTTCTCCCCAAGTTCGCATAGCATCCCCTATGTACCTCGCGCTCAGAAATGCCTTACACAAGCGCTGGCTTCCTTCAACGCCTCCTGTCAGTTTCCGAACATCCGTCTTGGGACCCTCTACACCCAATGCGCCAGGAACTGCGCGAACAAAAGCAGAGGAAAGCGTCTCGAACGCGTCCAGGGATGAGGATATCCGAGAGTGATATAATTCCAAGATTGGGAGTTGGACACGAATGAGAAATTGAGTACGCTGTCGGAAAGACGGTAAAGTCGAGTAGCGATCTGCACTGTGTGAGCAAACATAGTTTAGACAGTTACACAAGGACGCACCAGTCACTTGCTCAACAAGAGTCTTGATCCTCCGTGCAGACGTTGTTGCTTTCGGGCCGACGTCTCTGATCCCATGGTTCTGTGCATGGTCATACTTATCATCGTCGACAATACCCCATGCATCAGCAGCACTGATGATTTCGTGATACTGATCGTCTGCGACTGTTGTGCATATATTTAGGCCCAGGATGTCCATCACATGGAATGACATACACTTTTTCTCTCCTTCTAGCCAAGCATTGAACCAGTCTTTTTCGTCTAGAATCACTTTGCTAATTCCTCCCCGCTCTGCTTCCCTTCCTTCGTCATCCTGCGCTTCTCGCTTCCCCTTGACAAACTCATATCCCATGTCACGTAGGCTTGAATCGAATATTAGCGACTGGTAAACCGTATGTGCTAACAAGGCAGGTCGAGTCAGCAGCAAAGGAACTGAGCGCTTGAGTTTTCGCTCAAGTATTGGAAGAAGAAGGGTGATATAATTATGCTGTAAATGTATGACAATGCTTTCACAAGTCAAGTCAAGGACACACACACCCATGCATTGACATCACGGAACTTGGAGCTGGAAATGAGTCTTTGCATAACACCCTCCATGAATGGTCGATGGTCGTGGGCAACATTTATAATGTGTGTGAAGTACCATTCAGGCTAGAAACGAATCAGTTTACTCTGGAACGCTCGCTCAGACGAGGGTGTGTAAACACACCTTGTCTAAGCGATTCGTGTCTCGCTCTGACTCGAAGTGGTACTTGAAACGCAAGGCGACCGAATGAACAAGTGCCTGTAACGGGTAGAGGCCCTCATTTTCTCGAGGTGGCTGGAGGGACTCCCTGCTGCGTTCAAATCGCAAGTAAGCTGCGAACGTAGAATCACATTCTAGATGCCTACATTTCTTGCAACACGAGCAGATCGGAAGTCGCCATTTCAAAAGCTGCACGGCCCTCCTGGCTCGCGGCAGCATAATCAACAGCTGTTGGCCATTGGAGGTTCTCAGAGGCAGACATGAGCTTCCTGTGAATATAATTAAGCAGAATCAGCTCCACCCCGGGGATAGACATACGAGAACAAGATCGCTTTCATATCCTCCCATGTTTTGTCACGAATTCTTTCCATGAATGAAATTAGATTAAGAGAACCATGCGAATTGCCAATGTCCTCGACCGGGCCGCATGAATGCTTTACATCATCAACAAATGTCAATAGAGCCTGATACTCCGAGGTTGCTGCAGACGTTATCGGAGAACTAGAATGACGCATTTGCGATGAGGCGCCTTCGCTGCCAGCTTAGATGAATAGGCAGGCGAATGGGTTGTGAAACGGATCCCTGACCTGAACTGCAGCGTACGTTCGACAACAGCGACGTAGGACCGAACACTCTGAAGTTCCTTCAAAGCACGATGCATGGTCTCTATACCTTCGAGTAATGTGGGGACGTTAACGTCTCCTGTGGGACTGGGTGCGGAAACCAGGTCATGAGACAGATAAGCAAAGTCGTCCTCCAAGCTGTCTCGTAGCGAGGCGAGTTCTCTTGCCTTGTCCAGCTGCAAAATTGCCTCTATTCGTGTGTTGGTCGTCAACATACCAAGTTCTCTCTCCGATTCAACGAGCTGCGAAGAAATGAGATCGGGTTGACAGACAGAGGGGTTTGAGACCAACACGTTGCTCGAGTTGGACCTTGGAGTTTCGCGCGTCATCCAGAAACCGGCCCAAATCATCTAAATGCACGGTTTCTGTAAATTTCGTGTTCAGGACATCGACAGCTAAGTTCTGCGCGAGTTCTGTGCTTGGCGGCTCTTGTAGTTGTGTTATAGTTCGAGAGGACATTGGTGATGGGTTTGACAAAACACGTTGAACGCAGTACCTGAAAGCACGTGGCTATCTTATCCGGCATGGCCTCAGCCGATGAAGCTCTGAAGTACAAAATCTAATGCTTATGGTAGGGATATGGTCGTACATTGAGTCTGACTACCAGTAATGCTAGCATGACATTGTTAGAATCAAAAGCCCATTGATATTGGGTGGCCATTATAAATATTATACCTCCAATGCCTCCAAGTGCACCACCACATCTTTCCAGACTTTGACTCGCCGTACAGAATCCGGACGTTTCTCATTCGCTCGAGCTAGCGCTTCCTCACCACGTCGCATATCTTCCACAAGAAAAGTAGTGTCTCCATTTCGTAGCTCCACCCTCTTTGCGTAGGTCATGTCATCGTGCTCATCTTCGGGAAGCGATAGTCTCTTGTTCCATTGGTAGTCCCCGAAGAGCAACACGGGAGGCGAAGCACCGTCGCCACTTGACGAGACATACTCTGCACAGCCCATCGCATTTTCCAATGAATCATCGATCAGCCACTTGACTCCAATTTTGATGCAAACCTCTGTCTTTGTCAATTTCTTGTGGATCACGTTCTTGGCGCCAGGAAGACTTTGCTGTGCAGCAAATTGTCCAATGCATATGATTTCGTCAAAGTGACCAGGGAAGTGTCGCTGGACCCATTCCCAGCTGGCGTCACGGATGTATTCGTTGCGAGCGGTAACGATGACGAGGCGATAGCCTAAACGACGGAGAGCGGCAACGCCCTCTTGTGCACCATCAACGGGCTGGATCGATAGGACCCAGTTCGTCGCGTAAAATTCCCTCACTTTCTTGTGGGTCTGCGCAGGTGGGCCCCAGCCGGGATTCTGGGATAGTTATCTCAACGATCAATCCGATCGAGAAAAATCAAAGAACGTACTTTCCAGTAGTAATAATAGTAAAAATGGTTTAGGCTAAAATTCGATCCGTACGTTTCATTGTGCCCTGTTGACAGCAATCCCTGTAAAGACGAATACGGGACTTGCGGGGAAGTACGAACACGTTGCGATATGCTCGTTGGTATTGCTCAAGACATCGTCCAGGTCGACTGCTATGAGACCTTTGTACTGAGAGACAGGATGGCCCGAGGGCTCTGTGGGCATGGGTGCGTATGATCTATGGGTATCTTGTGGGTAACAGACCAAGAATGGTAAGTGCCATGGATGACCGGTTGACCACAGGCGGGGACAAATCACATGTTTCCCAGTGCCATGTACTACGACGGCGCTGTCATCAAGGATCGATCCTAGCCATGCCCGTCCTCGCCGGGTTCGTTTCGTCAAACGACCGCATCGCCGACTTTGCTCGCGTTTACACAAACCACCGACCTCTCGTACAGCGTGGCCTCACTGCTGGCTTCGTCCTCTATGTCCTTGTAGCTGCATATCAAGGCGTTCTGGCACGAAAGCCTGCAAAAGATGCCCAGTATGCTTCTGCAAAGATTGGAAAACCCCCACGCGTTGCCGTGAGCTTCCTCTTATCGTCCGCGTTGGTTATCTCATGATGGCCCCCTTGCAGGTCGATGCCCTGTTTTATCAGCGTCTCCGTGTCATACTTAGAATCGTCATTCCTTCGATTCGCTCCAAAGAGGCTCTTCTCCTCGTCATGCACTCCAGTCTACTCGTATTCAGGACGGCGATCTCCTTATATGTTGCGGCCCTCGATGGAAAGTGAGTGCCATCCTTTCCTGGCGTCTTCCGTGCCCAACCCGTCCGTAAGAATTGTTGCGTCACTTGTCAGAGGAAGGTCATTGGAGTTTCTTCTGAACATCACTCGCTGGCTCCTTGTTGCAGTCCCAGCAACTTGGACGAATAGCTGGTTGAGTTTTGTCCAGAACAAACTCGCAATCGCTTATCGGACCCGGCTGACGCGCGAGGTACTCGATAAATACCTCGGCGAGCTACCTGAGACATCCGAATCAAAGGTCTACTATAAAATTTGTAAGTGAAAGCCAGAACTTCTGAACTTGTGTGTCTAACCATCTACTACAGCAAACTTGGACGATCGGATCAAAAACGTTGATCAGTTAAGTTCCATGGAATTACAATCACACTCAGGTCATTCACCAGCGCGTAGAATGATTACACATGATATCCAACGCTTCTCTGCCCATCTTGCAGGCATTTACGCGAATTTAGCCAAACCCATACTTGATGTCATTCTCTACAACTACCAGCTGTCCCAAAATATCGGTGCAGAAGGGCTTGTTTTCCTTACCATCTTGATCCAGTCGTCTGCAGCCCTATGTACTGTGTTCTCTTCGTTGAAGAGTGACATTAACTGACACAGGCCATAGTACGAGCGGTGACACCTCCTTTTGGAATGTACGCAGTCCAATCCGCCGCTCTTGCGGGTTCTCTGCGGCATGCACATTCTCGTTTGGCAGAGTTTACTGAAGAAATAGCATTTTTTGGCGGTGAAGATGCCGAGAAAGATATCATCGAGAAGGAGTACATGACTCTTGTACGACACGAAGAAAATGTCATGGTTCGGAGATGGTGGTATGGTTGTGCCGAGGAAGGAATCGTAAAGTGGCTTTGGGGATGCTTTGGAGTCAGTATTATACTTGAATCTGCACACTTAACTGAATTTTGCACAGCTTGTAGTCTGTGCTATCCCGGTTTTCTTCAAACTGCCTGGTCTCTCAGATGCTGATCTTGGCGGTCGCACAGAAGGTCTGTATAACACTACAGGATATATTAAACTAATCTTTGACTAGGTTTTGTTACAAATCGGAGGCTCTTGCTGTCTTCCTCTGGTACGTTCCTCCATGCTCTCTCCAATTTGATTGCGCGATAAGAATATACGACAACAGATGCGATGGGTCGTCTGATGTACTCCTACAAGGATCTAGCCGAGCTCGCTGGTTTCACGGCCCGTGTGTCTCTCCTACTCGACACGATGTCGGACGTATGCAAGGGTAAATTCGAGAAAAGGCTCGTGGCCAGTGCGTTGGAAGGAGAAGATAGCGGGAGTACGTGTTCTAGGTGCATCGGTAATCCATGAGTTAAGTTGACCTATTATACACAGTTCTCAACGGCCGAGGGGAAATCTTCGAAGCAGGGGACATCCAATTCGGAGATGTCCCGATTGTAACCCCCAATGGGGATATATTACTCAAAGGCCTGACATTCAGTGTAAAACCTGGGGTAAGGAACCACCTCTTTTGATGATTCCAAATGATCACACAGCTCGTTATAGGAACATTTGCTCATTGTTGGACCAAATGGTAACCTGGTATCACTATAAGCTAAATTGCGTTTGATTCCATTGCTCTTTTAGGGTCTGGGAAGTCATCGTTATTTCGTATCCTGGGGGGCCTCTGGCCAGTTTATGGTCCGTCCAAATGTTTTTGAAATGTTTTTTCTTCAACGTTAACTTAGGTGGTACTGTGCGAAAGCCACCTCCGACGGACTTTATTCTAATCCCTCAGCGACCCTACCTCTCACTGGGTACCCTCCGTGACCAAGTCATTTATCCACACTCGCAGGAACAGATGAAAGCTGGTGAGTCAGTATAAATTTCTTTTCGTGTCACTGCTGATGGGAGCACCTAGGAGGGGTTTCGGATGCTGACCTACTTGCTATTCTTGCGGTGGTAGGTATGACCAACGTCGTGGAACGTGAGGGTGGATGGGGAGCCAGCCGTGAATGGAGAGAAGCTTTAAGTGGTGGCGACCAACAGAAGATCGCGTGGGCACGACTGTTCTATCACAAGCCTAAAGCAGGTCTTTCTCTTCCGAGCGCTTGGTGTAAGGTAGCTGATCCTTGACGTAGTATGCCATCCTTGACGAGGCAACGTCGCTTGTCCCCCCAGAAATGGAGGGTAGGATGATGGAACATGCGACTACTTTGGGTATCACGCTCCTGACGGTTTCTCATCGACCATCTATATGGAAGTATCACTCTACCATCCTGCAGTTCGATGGACGAGGTGGATACGTGTTGTGCGTCACATTCCTGCGTCACTAAGGGCGATTACAAATGCAAGTATTCTGATTGATCCTTGTAGTACGAAACTAAATGCGGACAAACGACTGTCACTTCAAGAAGAGAAGGAAAAATTGCAGGCAAAACTCTCGGAGGTGTGAGTGGTCAATTTCAGGCTGTTCTTCCCAGGACTGGACTGAGTGTTAACTCGTGCAATTCAGACCGAAACTGAAGTCACGTCTTGCGGACCTACAGCTCCTCGCTGACTTACGGAGGGACACGGAACAGCAGTAAATGCCATGAGCGGAGGGGACGGATTTGTGATGTGATTGCTTACTCGGAGAGCCCTGTATTTGCTATCACGTGTGGTTTCAATCGTGAGAATAATAATCCATATATATAAAAGAGAGCCGAAACGTCCCGTGGCCAATCGGATTGCAGACATCGGCACAAATTTGCGTTTGTATCACGAGCGAGACTGTTCGTCGTCAAACGCCGCACTGCTCCTCCGCACGACCACTTTCTTTTACTTTTCTGCTCGTTCGCGGTCTAGGAAGAATGCATTTTTTCTCTCAGTCATTCAAGTACGAGTGCGTAATTTCTTGACGACTCACCATGGCACCCTCCTAAGGTCAGCACTCTAGCCATCCGTGGTCTCACGTCGTCATCGGAATATGGCATAAATACCCAAACCCACATTGCACACACGTTGTGACCGTCGATGTTATAGATCGCTCAGTAGACCCAAAGACCGGAATCATACGAACAGAGCGCGTGCTGGGCTGTAAACAAAAGACGCCCACTTGGATCGTCAAAGTCTGTTGACTCTTTCTCTCTAGTGAATTTGCTGACCCGCGACGCCCGAACCATTCTAGTTGTTCGGTGGTTCTGAAGATGCTTACGTCCGCGAGATATCGTTCGTCGATCCCGCCACCCAAGGAGCAACGATCACATCGGTCAACCTTTCTCTCTCACAATTTGCCACCTGTTACGAACGAATACAATACACTCCAACATCTTCCCATCAAACCATGTTCACGCAGACGGCGGAGATACAAGCCCGTATGGCAATGTGGCGGACTATGACGGATAGACTGGAGGGTTGGCTCGTTCAGAGGTTCGAGCAAAACGCAAAGCTAGGAAAGGCAGGCTTTTCGGACGTGCTGAGGACGATGTGGGAGTCAAAAGAATCTCAGCTATCGCATGGAGCGCCTTAATCGCTTATTGTGGTTTTTTCCTCTCACTGCTCCACCATTGTATCACAACATTCGGCTAACATCCTACTTCGCCGCATCCTTAGACGCCTTTATTCATAGACCTCTCCCAAAAGTCGCGAGACATTACACTTATGGATATTCTACGCCTATAATGCATCTCATGGACCGGGATTTTTTGTAACCTACTAGTTTGCAGTCTCGATAGAGCGGATAAACGATAGGTTTATCGCTGCCACAGAATATCTATTTTATACTTCCTGCTCATACACATCATCCCAGCTAACGTAGGAATCTTCATTGTCGCCCTTGTCGCTTTCACCGTCCCCTCCGTCTTGTGCCGTATCAGGAATGTCGCTCTTAGTAGCTGTCCGTGAGGATACCTGGCTTGCCACACCACCGCCACCCTCTTCCACTATCAAAGCGTCCTCTGTCTTGTCATCCATCGAGTATAGGTCATCTTTTTCGTCAAGGTTGATGTTCGGATTGGCGCCGTCGACGAACAGATCTTTAAGCGCATCATAATTAATTCGTTTGCTGTACTTTGCATTTTTCTTGAGAAGGTTTCGAACAGACTCGGCAGCCGTTTTCCCAGATGGTGTAGATTCGTCACGAGGTTTTGTGACAGTTTTTCGGCGCTGGGATAGGCGATGATCAAACGGAGAAAATCAATATTGGATGAGTGTCACGAACCTTGCGACTTCTTAGTTGCTGTGCACCTTCTTCGAACTGATTTACTTTTGCTGTAGAAACCCGTGAGCGCAATACACTCGAACTGGAAAGAATTGGAACGCACCTGCAATACCCTCCAAATACTCGCGATTCATTTCAACCCATACACGCTCCCTTATTTTAATCTCTTCCCCAGAAAGAATAAAACGATCAAGTTCCTCTTCGTCGAGGCCTTTAAGCTCGTCGACTTCAGCAAATTGTGAATGTCGCCTTTCCTCCGCTTCGGCGAGCGCCTCAGTGAGCCTGATTCCTTGCGAGTTCTGCAAAAAAGCCGCTACTTCCTCCGCCAGTGCCTGGTCAACCGTTTCCTCAGCGCGCGTAGCAGACCGAAATGTTGTATCCTCGACGTGCGACAGAAGGACTGGGTCGATATGGCCATAGCTCGTGTCTTCATCCTCAGGGAAAAAGAGCGGCGGAGGTGTGGTGGTACCCGCAAGGATTCCCTGATTGAAGAGTGCAGGATCTATCGCCGGTTGAGGGGGCGGATCCTGTTGAGGTAGGGATTCAGTCTGGACTCCTTCCTCCGACTCCACCCCTTTCCGTTTCCCCTTGCACTTCCTAGCCCTAACCTCCTTGGTTCCGTTCACGACCTGTTCCTTTTCTTTCTCTTCTCGTTCCTTTGCCTTCGTGAAAGCAGGTGGGTCCATCTCCTCATCTAGCCATACGGTCCTAAAATCCGCCAACGTCAGCGCCCCACTCGGCGTTTTCTTGAACTCATCGAGACGCTTCTTTAGCGTAGTGTCTGCGATTTTAACGACCTGTACAATCTCCTCCACAGATCTTCGGAAGTTATTCATGCGAGCGGCAAGGAGAAGAGCTGCGCCGCATATACCGGCGGGACGCCGCCCCTTGGTGACCCAATCGCGGTCAAAGCGCTGGACGAGACGGACAGCGTCCGTAGCGACCTTGTGTGTCTCCTCGCCAAACTCAAGCAACGCAGCGAACCTAGATATATAATGTGACGGATCCACGAGGGGAAGTCTCAGGTTGAGAGTTTGCACTAGCTGAAGATAGGTATGGCCAAGCTCGAACACATTTACCTGGGCGGTGATTAATAGGCTCAAGTGTTTGAGACATACAGATTCTATTTACCTGCAAAAGGTCAGAAAAGTCGATAAGCATATAATTGCGTGTTTCTTTCTGCCTGCACGCCACGTATAAACAAACGGCAGCTACGTTGACGCTTCGTCGTCCCTTGGTGAATTTGTGCTCCACAGCAAGTGTATACAGACGTGTTGCAGCAAGTGCGACTACGTCAGAGAGGTGTAGGGCTGCGGCGAGACTCTGAATCTTTCGGCTGGCTGCCAAGGTATCATCGGAGGGAGTGTTCAAACATCTCAAAACTACATACCATTTGCAATTGTCTGTTCGCGGGATTCGGTACTTCCTCTCTTCCCAAAGGGACCACTCATACGGGCATGAGCTGATCAGAATGAGATGTGAAACCTACTTCTGAAGGCTGTCACTCACTTGAACCTTGCCCAACATATGCCCCTTGCACCATTGCTGCACCAGAGGACGTCTCGCCAAAGGAGACCTCGGACACGATAGTGTTCTCTTCCACCACAGTCCCACATTTTACACAAAATCCGTTACCTGCAGCGGGATCATATTCAATGATTGTACCACCGCAATCGGTGCAGACCGTCTGCAAAAAAGTAAGATGACATGGCATCAAAGTATATGCGAGCAACACACCATGTCAGCGATTAGCTATTTCTTGAAGTGAAGTAATTGAAGAGGGGGGCTGTGGTAAACAACTTGGGCTTTCTATTGCGTGACAAACAACGAACGCGCTTGAACATGGCAGTGAGACGGTCAGACAACCCAGCTGCGATGTCACGGAAATCGCTGGCAGGTCACGTTGTGTCACACCAAGTACCGACTTCATCCGAGCTCATCAATCTAATCGCTGTTTGCTCAGGACGACTACCTGACCTACCAGTAATGTGCTGCTGATTTCAGATATGGATGAACTCGTACATCATTGTCTACGCGAGTTATCGTTCGACGGAGACCTTGGTAAGTTCATTTCCGCTCGTTCGTGAGCCGGGAGAGTTCGAAACCCCTTGCCGCACCACATTTTCTCACTTTCTATCTTCCAGGTTGCAACGCCTCTCGCCTCAAAGACTTTATTGTTAGCTTCTACGCCTCCCACGATGGCCCTCCACAGCTCATTGACGATGTCTTCTGTGCTTTCGTATGGTCGATCGTTGTGCAACAGCCGTCTGTCCGAGTAGGCACTCTACCCCCTGGTTTGGCATCAGAAGTATACGTCGCTCCCCAAACGAGTGCTAAGCGAAAGGCTGCAGCAAAAGGTGAAGAGGTTGTCGAAGCTGCACCTCCATCCTTGAAGCTTGTCGAGGATGCTCGACGTAAACACTTGGATGACTTGAAGCGCGAATATGGAGACAATTTGCGCATAGCGGTGGATTCAGAGACCTCTTTTGCTGCAATCACAGGTTCCCATATCAGAGTACGCGCACAAGCTGAACCCAACGATGTATATCTAACTTGCTTTTAGTCCCCTAAGCTGAGCCCGATGGTGTACAGTGCCCTCCAGCTAATCACTCGAGGGAGAGAAGAGGGAATCACCACTGTGGACCTTGGCCGGAGCACAAATTATGACCAGAAGACGTGTTTTTATCTCATTAAGCAGCTAGTCGAACTAGGCCTCATGTATGCTTCCTTTTTTCGATCGATCACATTTCTGACAGGTCTTACAGCATCAAAGCACGACGGGGGGGAATCGGGAATCACGTATGCATCCACAAATATTTCGTCGAACGGAGTCCCTTGTGGCGACAGATTCAGGAAGAAGAAACTCGAGACGGTCAAGCGTCCGCCCACAACGAACACGACAGGCCAACCAATACTGTCGACGAGGCTGCTGATCAAGATGGTGCAGCACAAATCCTCCTCGATCCGATTGATTCTAGACATCTCTCCAGTCTCCCACTTGTTAAAAATAGGATCATGAAGCTGCTCAAGGCATCGAGGAATCATATACATCCATCTAAAAATTTGCTCATGACAATCGTTGGTGATCTCATTATAATTTTATGTCACTCTCTTATTGTGTGGTAGGGATTCGTGCATCCCACTAAGACCGACCGGCGTTTCTTCCAGACTAGGCTGCGTGAGCTAATCCAGCAAGGCATCATTGAATACGTTCTAGTTCCGAGCAGGAAAACACGAGATTGCACGGTCAAGTGCATACGTCTCGTGACGCCGGACAACCAACTTCCAGAGGGGTCTGTAATTGTGAGACAGGAAGCAGAGGAAGATGAAAGGGATGCAAATCTTGCGGAAGATGCTTCAGGTTCGTGGCGACGAAAGGTTTATGGTCGGGTTGTCATTGAGCGAGAATTGTAGTGAACCATAACGAAGTCAAGGCGAATGTTACGATCCACAAACAAGTCTCGAATATGCTTGAAGAGGCTGGCCCGTCTGGCCTGACGCTAAATGTACCCTGGGAAATTGTTGTTCAGCACACGAACTAATGTGTTTTCGTACAGGAAATATGTGCTTCTCTAGGCAATTTTGACAAGCGCACCATCGAGCTCTTACTCACCCGAGCATCGAACACCAGACCACCTGGTCATCTCAGTGACTTAGGTGCTGTGGATCTCATGGAGACGTATGGCAGGGAGAGACGCCATCGATATTTCACACTTGCGGCATATAAATGTGTAATGGCGAGCGAGCAATTGCAGGGCCCGACCACCTCAGTCGTCAACGTTGACCGAACACACGCCGGGGATTTCGATGCGGTCGATTCCAGTCACTTTTATACAAATACGGACGACCTTTACTCTTACCAAGACTCACTCAGAGATATCATAACCTCGAAAAGCAAGAAGCGTAAAAGGGATGTGGAAGGAAACAATGAAGAGGGTGAGCCAGTTCCTAAGCGGAAGCGGGGTCGCCCACGTAAGACGCCTGCACTTGATACTCCTGCAAGTACACCGGTGTCGAAGAAACGTGGAAGACCTCGCAAGCAGCCTCCTCATACCGAGGATAACGAGCCTCGAAGTCCCACATCTGGAGTATCTCCGTCAAAGAGAATGGCAGGAGTCTCTTCCAAAGCTAATGGGAAAGTTGTCGCAAGCGCTCCTCCCACTACAGAACAAGCTGCCCTGCTAGCTCATGTTGCGGCTTCGGGTGTCACGCAGCTCAGAGTGCAGCCTCCGCACAACCCACCTTCGATCAGGAGTCCCATAATCGTAGCAGAGAGATGTGAAGCCGGAACCGAGACTACGCACTCAGCACCAGATCAAGCAGCCAATGATGATTTCCATTCGGCTATTAATCACCCTCTCCCTTCAAGTCGTACTGGGGCAACCGCGCCCGTAGATCACCCTTTGGTCGGAAAGCCCGGAGTCAACGACGTAGTAGAGTCAGCTGCCATGCCAGTTGTGAGCACTTCTTGTTTGCGTAGCTCCAAGCTGATAGCAGTTCGAACAAGGTTTCTCACTTCATGCAAACAGCCGAGAGAGAACCCTTGCCGGCTTCGAGTAATGATGTAGGTGCTGCCGAGAAGCATGAAGGCGCAGACCTATTACCATCGTCACGGCCACTGAAGCGAAGCCGGACCAGTGGTGGTGGGCAATGTGGTTCAAACGTCAACATCTCCTCTCTGCGCCGTGAAAACGAGCTTCTGAGAGTGATCGAAAATATGGGGGGGATCGCTAATGTGCATTCCAAGGATATTTTTGAGGCGCACACGGCACTTCTTGACGTCATGTCTCAAGCCAAGGAGCCAACTAGTGCACCAGCCGGGACTCGTCTAGATAAACGTACAGCGGAATCCGCCCTCAAGAGTCTAGAGAGTCGCGGACGAATCAAGATGCTCAAGACTTCTCTCATCACTCCATCTGGTGTCAGCAGACCTGCTTGTTTGGTTTCTCTTCCAGACACACCTCAAGAGAAGGTTAACATTTTTATCCGTCAGCTCAGCCAAAGTATGCCACCCACGACCGTGGAACCCATCAAGATTTTAGAGGATCCCCTCGAATATGGCCCGAGCGTCCCCTCAGCGAATCATACTACGCTTCCATTGAATCTGTTGCACATAGAAGACCAAGAGGAGGAAGAGAGAAAACGTTTAGACCAGCTTTTCTCTTATGACAGCAAGACTATTCGTGATATTCTTCTGAGTGAACGAACGACGACGGCACAATTATACGGCTTCTTGGTCGGCAAAGCATTACGAATGCGACAATTGCATCTTCACGCTGTCGAGCTCTTTCAGCAACTCTCGCCTTCTCCATTTATAACTTCGCGGGAGCACAGAATCATCGATATATCTTACTTCCATCGGGATATAACGCTGGCCATGTATTGTTCGCTCGTCGCCGTGGCCACCCATGATGAAGAGTTGGATGCGCTTTTTTCGACCCAGGGTAAGGGGACCTTGGTGAGAGATTTGTCCCAAAACCTGCGCGATTCTTTGGCCGTCGGAAGATCTAGGAGTAAATCTCGACTACTAGAGCTATTGGAGATGTTACGCTCGGTTGGGTTAGTGACCCCACTAGAGCGTACTGAAGCTCCGGATGCGCCGTTTAAGTGCTCCGGCCCAAACGGTGACGTCATCGCATTTCGGAATGCTTCCCTGGATGGTTGGGGTGCAAATACTCCCATGGTCGCACCTCAATATTGGCGCTTTCATGTCTCCGGACCAATCCATTGCTGGGCACTTTCGGTATCCTCACCGCCATATTGGAAAGACCATCCTGTCAGTACACCCGCGGAAGCGGAAGCATATTGGGAGGAACTCCACAAAGTCAGCAGAGATCAGGCTTATGCTCAAGCCGCTACGTGCCCCCCTACCAGCCCACCGATGCCTGCAAGGATGAGCCCTAAACTTGGCCGATGTCTACGCAGAAGGTCGTCTTGGGACTCTGAATATGTTCTGACATGGCACCAGAAACAATACCTAACCAAGAAGATCGATATGAGCACCGGGAGAACGCCTCTAAATGCAGAAGATGCGGATGCGCAATTGGATCATATTTGCTACATCATCAGCGCTCCTCGCCACGCCATAACGAAGTATTTTACTACTTCTGGAGACAAACTCTCGCGCGATCTCGAGAGAGCGCGACAGAAAATCAAGCGGAATCGGAAGGTGGAAGAAACGCAGAATATTGAGGTAAGGTCGGCTCTTCATGAAAAGGCAGAGGAAACACGCACCCAGCGAGAGCGGGACTGGGACGACCTTTTGCGCAGGATTCATCCGGAACCTTTGCAAGGCACACAGGAAGTTCGAGTCGATGCAGTGAAGAGCCGCTTTATGCAGTCGACGATTGCGAAGGGCGAGCGGCACTGGGAGAACGAGATTCAGAGAGCCATCAAAGAACCGCGGCTAGCCTCGAAAAGAATGGTGTCGCAATCGAAGACCAGGCTGGATACCGAAGTGCGCAGTCCTGCTACTGCACCACTCCCATTGGCACCCAACTCTCCAGAGAAATCGATCGAACTCCTGATAGCGCAACAGGGTCCACCGATTACCCATAGCATGAGCGTAAAAAAGCGTGGAAAAGCGAAGGAAGAAAGCGAAGGTACTTAGCTCTGTGATCCTTCTCGTCACGTGGGATAGGGTTGGCTGACGATGAATCTGAAGTAGCATCGAGACGGCCGCGATTCCATTGGACGCGTGAGTTCGATGAACTAGCGCGTGACGCTTCTGCCATTGTTCGAGCGCGCTGCCGTGCTTCCAAGCTCGATTTATCAGCATTGGATCAAGTTTTCCCAGCGGTACCCAGGAACTCTGTGAGGCAGCGTGTCATGCATCTCAGAGATAATGCTGCTGAGGATCTGTACATGAAACGCTTGGAAGATCAATGGTATACAATCTGGTTTCGATATAGAGGAACGCCTCATCTTCCCGACGAAGACCCCAGCAGTCCTTCAAATTTCAACCTAATAAATCATATAGATTTTCTTCGGAAACACGTGGACAAAAATGCTTTGTGAGTCTTTATTGTCTTCTCAGTGATAAACCTGAATAGCGACCAGGCGCGTGGGATTCGTGGAGCGTCATGCACCGAATAAATTAGCCATTTCTGTCGAAAAACTTAATAAGTTTTACAAAGTTGGAGAAGATGCAATGTCTGTACCAGCATGGGATTTCATGTGGGGTGCGACAGTGGAGGAAGGCAGGGAAAAACATTTTCGGAGCCAGGCCTTTACGAAAGAACCCGATGGGGTGCACGAAGGCACGAAAAACGAAAAAGTACAACTTGCTGAGGCAGCGCTGAAAGTACGTGCCTTCCTTGCATTATTCATACATCTATTTATGTATTCCAAGATGGTCTTTGGCACGCCAAGCGAGCTTTACAGCCCCGACAATGCTTCCCGCATACTTCATAGTGTCGGAGATCAGTGTGTTTCGGTTGCGAGATCTAATCTCCTGCACCAAGGAGTATTGTCTAAGCTTGTACGAGATCCTAAGGCAGCAAAGCCAGGCAGAATGCTTAAGATCTCAGATTCGTAAGTGATAATACGTACATTTGTGCGAAGATCCTGATGAGATTATCATACAGGAATCTCAACGGGATTGGCGGCCCATTTCCCCGAGACTTGTTCCAGGACGCCACCTCGCTGGAGGAGATAGCTGTCGAAAGAGTAGTGGAAGAAATGGATTGGCCTCTCACTGCCTCGGAAGGTGATATCGCTACGCTATTGCAGCTCGTTTCTGAAGACCAAGCAAGTATGCTTCGTGTCTGTGCCAGCAGTTCGTTGACATGAACCACAGATCGATTTTACCATCGATCTATCTCAGTCACAGATTGCCCGACAAAAGCTTGATTGGAATAGTAAAAGGGCAGGTAAAGCAGTTCTACGCATATAGGGACGTATCAGCTGATCAGATAGATGACGAGGATATTGAAACCAGTCTTCGCTTGAGATTTTCTCGGGCGTCTGTTGTAGATCTGCCAGTAGGCGATAGTCGGAACCAGTCCCACGAGAGCCCTGTCGCTCAACACCAATTCGAAGAAACCCACGGGACGACACTTGATGGGAAAAGAGCCGCATGTGTCCTTGAAACGGAAGCTGGGTTAATCAATTGTTCTTCGTGTATCAACACAGCCTTTTCGACATTCTGGTCCGGCCTCGAGCAGTCAGATCGTGACCTTGCGCGTCGAATATTCGACCATGCAAGTAGTTTGAAAGAATCCGGACTTTCTAAGTCTACATGTTTGGTACGTTCCTGATACTCTACAAATGATGTAGACTGAGGACTATAGTGCTTGGAGGTTGGGCTAGAGCGACGCAGCCTTTGGCTCGCTCATAAAATGACACTAACATCACCTCCTATTCTGCACTGGGTGTACCTCAACACCCCAATATTAGTAACTGGGTACCATTGTGATGCCTGGGGCGCGGTTGTGTCTGATGAACCCCTGACATTCATCAATCCTCGGCGCTGGCTTGACCTCCGTGGGTACAGGCTCGATGACGCTTGGGAAACAGCACTGCAAGCGGTAGTCGGCGTCATTTTTCAGCACCCGGGAATTAGCCAGGTGAGTACAACCTATTATATTGTTCTTCCCTCCGTTCAAATCGTGGTTTCAGACTGAGCTGCGATGGCGCCTGCGAGCGGTGTACGATAGACAGGAGACTATCGACCTTCTCTCATCGCTACAGGAAGACGGTATTTTGGAATGTCGTACGGACCCAAGCACGACAAGCATTCAGAACTTGCCTGGGTGGCTCAAGACGGTCGACAATGAAGGAACAATCTTCTGGTTCATCGCGAAAAACCACCGCTGGTATCAAATTTGATGTTCTTTGCACTACTGGCAGATATGGTTCATTTTATTATATCATTATTACATTCTGTGTTTCTCGGATTTGGGGACTTTTGTTTGAAGAAGTTGCATTATTTTGCCCATGTGTATCATATCAAATTATTTGTAGTAAATTCTGTGCGATCGCTGGACTGCACTCGTGTAATCATACATTGGTCATGTGGGAGTAGTATGAGGATCCTATCATTGAGTCTTCGTGTGCATATTTGATAAGAGCACGACTTTTCAGGACAAGGCCTTGAAAAGGTTGCGCTCCCACTCAAATAAGTTGTGCGCAGATTAAATGTGTGTTTGGATCCTCATAGTCGTACTCGGATAACCACTGGGGTTTCCGCGTTACAATCGGACTTTGTTAGAGGATATTTATCGGCCGCCTATCGTACTCGAATGCTGAGCATATGTTGCAAGTTGAGGAAGCGCCGAACAAAAAGGTGAGAACGAGCTACGGGGTGAAATGCGGGAAAAAAGAAACGAAACATCCACACTAAAACACCACACAAAGAGCCAAACACAAGTCACATCCCTTAATCACTATCGGGGGTAGGCACTCCAACAGAGGATGACATGGGTGAAGGTATCTGAATGGTCTCTACTTCCCTGTGAGGAACAATAACCGGTTTCATAGCCGGGACCGCCTCAAATTTCTCATCATGAGACGTCTCGACTGGTGGAGTGGGAGCGAGCTCTCCTTCACCAAGGCCGAGGAGCGTCTCTCCAAACTGGAGCATCCAGGGGTGATCTAAAAGCTCGACGGCCGTCGGACGGAGGACTGGATCGATGGTCAGACATTGTTTGATGAAATTTATCCCGAGATCGCTCAGTTGACCCGGTTCTGGGAGAGGTGGGTGTTGGGTAGCGACACCGATATGGAACATGATTGCCCTTATGACGTGTCATATACGGTAAGTATATGTTGACGAGATGAGACAGGACGTACCATTCATTATCTAGATTACTCCAGGGCTTTTTACCCGTTGCAAACTCAAGCACCACGCAACCCAGGGACCACACGTCCATCGCTCCGTGACGACCCCGTCTGTCGTTTTTGATAACCTCTGGAGACATGTACATTGGTGTACCGGTGAGGCTGTTGTTCATTCCGAGCCCACCGCCAAGGTTGCCAACTTTTGCCAAGTTCCCCAGGTCGGAACCGCGGCGAGATCGCTGCAACGTGCGATTCTTGGCAAGAATTTTCGACGCTCCAAAGTCAACATATTTGATAACTCCTCTGTGATCGAGGAGGATGTCTGGAATACAGGTGAGCATTCAGAATCCACTATCATGGAAAAGGCATACTATCGGGCTTGATATCGCGATGGACGATGCCCTTCGAATGAAGGTATGCAAGGCCTTCCAACATCTGCATGGTATACAGTTGGATGATGCTCTCGTCCTCGATCCGCCCGTGCTCCAGCAACGCAGCCAAGCTCCCTCCTTGGCAGTACTCTTCAAAGATGTAAACCTTGTCCCGATGCACCTCAATTCCATAGTACTCGACAACATTCGGATGGTGCAACATCTCCATAATGCTGAGCTCGTCCTTGATCTGCGAGTAAAGATTAGGTAACCCAGAGAACTCCTGGAATTTGATCTCCTTAACGGCCATGAGGGACCCGGAATCAAGGTTGACAGCAAGGTATACTGAGCCAAATGCCCCGGCGCCGATGAACCGCCGCTGCTGCCAGCGGATGGATATATTTGAGCTGGAAGACGCAAGGAAGACCAGGGATCGATCTTCTAATTTCTCGTCGTCAAGCACACGCCCAATCAAACGGTTCTCTGAGCCCATTTGCTCGCGCTCCTTTTCGAGACCCTCGAGCGCTTTGGCCGCTCTTTCCCAAAAGATACGAATATAAATCTCTGTGTATGCATAAGCCCCAGGAGCGATAAGAGAGTCATCATTTATGGGCGATTGCGACCGCTGCAGCAGTGGATCGTCCTCCGCAACAACAGATACCTGTTCACGAAGCAATTCCTCTTGCCGCTCTTTCTCCTTACGAGCCTTCAGAGTGGACCTAGCACCTAAGATGTCAAAGTGGCTGATCAGCAGCGTCATGCAACTCGCTACTTTTTGCCTCAACATCTCAAATTGATCGCTTGACATATGTAGAATATTGCTCCGTCTCGTGCGGTGTAGGGTGAATTCGAGCGCGTTGACAGCCCACTTGAAGATTTTTCTGTCTGTAGGATCGCAGTCATCGCAAATGAAGGAAACCCAAGAAATAGCGAGCCGGACGAGTGAACGATCGAACTTGGTCATTGTAGAGCGTTCCATATGCTTCTGTGCATGTTGTCCATGCTCGGACGCGAACAAATACCAGTTCTCCAGTAAATCCTGATATTGGACGGCGTTTCGCAAGGAACCGCGAACATGGTGGACAGAATCGACAATAGATTCGGCGAGTTTATTCGTTGCGCGAGAAATTTTGCGTAGCTCTCGATTGACGGCAGGTATGTGAGCTTGCTGCTCGACAATACAGGGAGGCGGGGTAAGAGTGGCCCCAATCGGCTCGTCGTCTTCGTCAATGGGGATAAAGATGTCGGTGAATTGTTGTTTAGCTAACGCGAGTCGGCGCATCGTCCCATCTGCAACTAGCCTCACCCGATTATCCTTCATGTCGAGTTCTATTCTCGGAAGTTCTAGCATGAGGACCAGTCCGTTCCAAATGAACAAGTTTCGAGGAGACAACAATAAAAGGTACTCCCCCTCCTCATCCTCGTCGCTGTCTACGTATTCTGGGACATTATCGACAACGGGAAGTGGTGCGCCGTCGTCGTCGACAGTCTCATTGACATGAAAAGATTCAATGAGGATGCGACGAATGGCCTCAGGGCGGTCTCGAAGTGCGCTCGAGGCCACTATGTAAGTACCATCTTCTTCGTAGGTCTGGGTGTAGACAAGAAAGTGATCCGTCGCAACGAGGGCCGTTATGAACTGTTCGAGAGGGACATTTTCGAGGTTATATTCCGCCGAGTTACTTATTCTTTGAGTAAGTGCTCTTTGGTTGCAAAGTCAATACAGTCCTGGAAATGGCGAATACACAAACCTCGCGAAGCGCTGAAGCTTACGATATCGCAAGCGGACGTTGTCAAGTATCTTCCCATACCAGTTGACTTTCTGTTCATCCGTCATTTGACCAGTGGTACTGGCGATAACATCGCCTTGGAGAACCGGATTGGGAGCTTTATGCACCTGTCCATTTGTGGAAGTAGGAAGGCGGACTTGTGTTTCAAAGTAGTTCGCAACTCGAACCATGAGACGATTGGTCAATGAACTATGTCACGTTCAGTCGTCTCGAACCCGTGATAAAGACGGCAATACACACCAGACCTGCTCAGCTACTACGGCAGAAGCCCCAGCGACCGTCATGCTGACGTCGTTAAACGTTGCCCATTGTGAATCGATGACATCGGTTTCCTTGAAGTAAATGCCCTTGATGCCGCTCTTCAGTTTCCACTGAATAAGCCTGAAGAATATTGACAGAGCTTCGAGTATCGTGGTATCATAATCTTCGCTTATGCACCTGGGTAAGTTCCACTTCCCCTCAGGATCGGGGGCAAGGAACGCCTCGTACTGCCGCTTGAGCGTGCAAGCTAAACCCAGACTAATTTTCACATCTTCAGTGACCTGATCAATGATAAGGACTTCGGGGTCCTTGAGTTTCTGGACACAGTCGAGGCGCACACGTAGACACGCCTGAGCAAGTTTGGTGGGAAACGAGATGAGGGGAACGAGTTCGGTTTCAAAAGTGGGAAGGTTCATCTCCTGAAACAAAGAGGAAAGATTGACTTGAGCATCACGAGCAGTGCCGATGAATGCATGCACAGTTGTCAGAAATCCTTTTTCAAAAGTCTTCTGAATAGAGTCTTCTTTGAGGACACGTTCGATGAACGTGCTACAGTCCGGAGTTTGTTTGGAGGAACCATTGGCTTGCACTCGTGGGTAGACGTCGATCCCAGCGATAGGTCGCGTCACGTCAAGTGAGTCACTTCCTGTCCATCTTTGTAATAGGATGATATGCCGACGTAAAGACATAAGCACGGTTGACCACGTGTTTAGAGTATTCCATCGGGACTGAAATTGCGGTTCCGATGCGACAACCTTGTCTGCGTAGAAAGCCTTGAGAGTTGGGTAGAGAGATTGTGCAGCCTCGAGTCTACAGAGAAGGGAGTTTACTCGCTGTAAGGCGACGCTTGGGTCGCGTTCGTCGTCCCTGAGCTTGAAAGTGTTAACCTCCTCTATGATGGGATCCACGGTGCGCATCCTCTTCTCCTCGATACGCCTGCGCTCCCCCGCCTCCTTCCTCCCGGCAAACTTTGCGCGCAGTCCGAGCCAGATATTAAGATGAACATTGTTGTGCTCTTCACTGGAAGACTCGAGTGCGACAGCAATCCGAGTTTTCTCGGATCTGAGTACGTCCCCGTCGAGGACGGAAGCGAGCATGGTCTGCCACTCTAGACGCTGGCGATCTTCTACTGTTGCGGGCTGGATCAGGTCGGACTCGAGCATGAGGGCGGAGAAACGATCGAACACGTCGCCGCCGATGAGACCTGAACGGCCGAGGTCTTCATCGTCACTGTCACCTGCATCAATAAGTTGACCCAGGCCTCTCTGGAAGTAGTTCGAGTCTGGATCGTTCCTTGGATCGTCACCGAGGCCCGGTTCGGACCTGTAACGCTTGACAAACTGAGAGTAGATGTCAGAGTACTTTGGGGGATTGTGTGGAGAATTATAGTTGGTGGACGTCGTATTAGAGGCCGAGCTAGAAGAGAGGTTACTCCTGGACTGACGGCCTCTGCCTCTGCTACGCAGAGAGGTATTCATGGAAGAGGAGAGCATTGAAGCGGAATGCGGTCTTGAGATCGGGGGAGGTTCCCAGTCGGGTTCGCCACCGTCATTAGAGTCTTGCTCCTCGAGAGAGAACAGCGACGGCTGATGCAACATTCCTCGTCGAGTGCTGGTCATCTTCCCAAATTCAAGTCTTTGTCATTGCGAAGAGTCAAGACCCTAATATGGCAGCCAGGCGACGTTTCAACTCGCAGTGACGACGACATCAACCGCAAGTATCATACCGGGCCATCACAGTCACAATGGGGATCGTAGAAAAGGTCGTTTCTTGCACAGTCTCTGTCCCGATCGCACACTGAACCCCAGACAGATCAAAGAGATCGAGGGTAAGCGTCCGAGCGACTTGACAGGAATGTCTGATAATATGGTCGGGTCATCAAGAGGAGATGGCGAGAAGTATGTCCGTCGTCTTCATCTCGGTTCGTTACTCATCTCCGCATTTAAAAGCTCAAAAGAACAAGGTTCCCCATCCGAACTCGGATTCCGCTAGATGTCTGACAAATTTTCTTGAAGTAGGCGACAGAATATCACCTTGGTCTGCTCAAGGCAAAGCTTGCTCGCTATCGTGCACAACTGCTCGAACCAACTTCGAAATCTGGACCAGCAGGTGTTGGCTTTGACGTACAAAAGTCCGGAGATGCTCGTGTCGCACTCATCGGTTTTCCTTCCGTTGGAAAGGCTCGTTCTCCAGCTTCCCAGTTGAATCTGTTGACCTGAGATAGAGTATAGTCGACGCTTCTCAGCAAGTGCACGCATACAGCTTCAGAAACAGCAGCCTACGAGTTCACCACCCTCACTGCCATCCCGGGGGTGATCGAGTATCAAGGCGCCCGCATACAACTGCTTGATCTTCCTGGAATCGTGGAAGGTGCCAGCCAAGGTGAGAGAAATAATATACATATTCTCAAGTTCCTCACTGGTGCCGAAGGTCGCGGCCGCGGTCGGCAGGTGGTTGCAAGTGAGAAATTACTTTCTTACTTAGAGCGTACCTTACGTCGAACCAGCGGCGAAGACTGCAGATCTTATACTCATCATGCTCGATGCTACCAAATCCGAGGAACAAAGGCGGCTTTTGGAAATTGAACTTGACGCAGTAGGTATCCGCCTGAATAAGCGAAAACCTGACGTCATATTCAAACGAAAAACCACTGGTGGAGTAAGTACCGTCATAATTTACATGATCCTGAGGCTGACTTTTTTAAAATAGATAACGGTATGATGATGTGTTCAATTGATAACGATGCACTCTTATTTCCTCAAGCTCAATACGACCGTGAAGCTGACCAAAACAGACGAGAAGACCATACGAACGATCCTTGCGAGCTGTAAGATAAATTACACACGAGATTGGGATGTGTCTTATGGTCTGCAGATAAACTGCACAACTGTGACGTCATGATTCGAGAGGACGTGAGTTCTCACATATCCGGCTCGACCTCAAAGTCCATGTCAAATTTATGCTTCTTTCCAGATTACTACGGACGAGTTTATTGATGTGTTGATCGGTGAGCTCAATGGGTGGCCAAACGAGGTGTCACTTTGAACTATTGACTTAGGCACGCGCAAGTATATCCCATGCCTCTGTAGGTATCACACTGGAGGTTTCGCTTTCTTTCTGATAACCTCACTGTAGATGTCTACAACAAGATAGATGCCATCAGTTTGGAGCTTGTAGGTGATATCTTTGTTCCTAAGGTATAATCCACTTAGGTTCCATGCTAGGTTGACAAGCTTTCTCGAACGGAGAACACGGTTGTCATTAGCTGTGAGATGGACCTGAAGTACGTAGACATCTCGAGTTCGGATTCTATACTCCTTTCCACTGTCTGACCGTTTTCAATGTGCAGTCTTGACTACCTGATTGAGCGCATATGGGAAAGTCTTGGTCTTGTCAAAGTATACACAAAGAAACGTGGGGAACGACCCGACTTGTCAGACCCTGTGTGCCTACGGAAAGGTGCTACGATTGAGGTGGGTATTGATTGTGTGCTGAGGACACGTATTTTATCGTTCACACGTCATTCTGCAGGATGTCTGCCTGGGAATTCATAAATCACTCGCCACAAATTTCCGATACGGACTTGTTTGGTGAGTCCTCTTGCAGCACTATCGCAAGTTGCCGACTAGTTTGTAAATACAGGGTACGGACATTGTCTTACTATTCTCTCCTCACCTATCATTTCACCGCTGTATTCTCTCCCAGGGGCGGTCGTCGAAATTTTCTCCGCACGCTCAAAAGGTTAGCCTGAACCATCAAGTCCAAGATGAGGATGTAGTATCCAGTGCGTACTTGGAGTCCATTCTATCCTTCGAGTGTCACGTGACAAATATTGTAGTATTCACGAAATGAGTTACGAGTATCTCATGCGTTGTTGCGTGTGACAGGGAACCTCGCAGCGTGTTTCCTTGATGTAAGGATAGTGTTTGAGATTGTGATCAGCAAGTGATCAAATGAATAAAAGCTTGAAGAGGGGTTCATGGATATCACATAAACTTACATACGTAATTATGTACTCAATGAACTCGAACTTCAGTCAACCCGAATCCAAGTCCTCACGGTGCCATCATTCGGTTTGGAACAACTTTGCCCATTCAATCCCTGGACCGAAAACTAGATATGCTACATACTTCCTTAGATGGTCCAAGCGGAGACATTTTCGATGCAGATGTCGAGCCAGTGTCCTTACTATCAACGAAGGATAGCACTGACCAACAGATCGAGCTTATCTTCCTCGGGACGGGCACATCGTCCTCCGTACCAGCCTTGCATTGCTTGACAGCCCCATCTAGTAGTAAAACTTGTAAAACCTGCCTCTCGACACTCACCCCGGAGGGGAAGAAGAATATCAGACGGAATACATCAGCTGTGGTTCGGGTGACTGCGGTCAGAGATGGCAGGAAGACTGTAACGTGAGTACCTTGTGGAGCTGGTGACCGTCGCATAATACTTGCAATAGTACAGTGGTAATAGACGTTGGCAAAAACTTTCAGGCAGCTGCTATAGAATGGTTCCCAAAATATGGGCTACGAAAGATTGATGCTGTTCTCATCACCCATGCACACGCCGACGGTAGGCTTGCTCAATCCTATGGCGGATTCGCAAGCATGCTTATGATTATTGATTTAGCAATGAACGGACTAGATGACCTGCGGGGTAATGTCGTTTTCCCGATCTTAGCGGTATCTCGTGTTATTCATTTCAAGATGGATCGGGAATCCAACAGGATGGACTTTGGGCAGCGCGATACAGAGTCATATAGATGTCTATCTTTCACAGGACACATTTGAGACGGTTCAAAAAACGTTCCCATATCTCGTGGCGAAAGAATTCGCCTCGGGGGGAGGTGATGTTGGTCTTCTAGATTCTGGGTCTTTCCGATGGGCTGATGTACTGACCTGTATGGTGCACAGGTCCCCGAGTTCAGGTGGCATATCATAGAGGATAAGATTCCGTTCGAGATCGAGGATACGGGTATACGAATTACGCCTTTTTTAGGTGAGTGGTGAGACGCGTGGTGCAGCTAAAAGGTCGTTGATGGGTTTCGATCAAGTACAACATGGGCGCCTGTTCACGCCCAATCCGCTGGCGTTTCCACTGACGCCGTTTGCTACGCTCCCTACGACGCCGATACCGGGGGATTCCAAGTCATCGCTGACTCGAAGGGCGGTGGATACCACGACTCCAGAGATTCACCCGTACTTTTGCTTCGGGTTCCTTGTGCAAGAGACAGTCGTTTACATGTCGGATGTGTCGTTGATCCCGGACGACAAGTGGCCAATTATTGTTCAGGAGAATGCACAGAAAGCGGTGCTTGTGATAGACTGCTTGCGGCTCCGTGGCCACATGTCACACATGGGTATGCGTGAGGCGGCTGGAGTGATACGCAGGATCAGGGCAGCCAGGAGCTACATGACTGGGTTCAACCACGACGTGTCGCACGAGGAATACGCGAGGATCGGAGAGAGAGTGGGGTCATGGGAGACAGAAGGGTTGGAGAACGACAGCGTTCGTAGAGGGGTAGAGCTTATGAAAGAGGGGCTCGAAGGGGAAGTGCACTGGGTACGGCCTGCGCACGACGGCCTGCGGGTCGTCGTCTGCCCAGACGGACGGGTATGGGACGAGACGTACACGTGACTGGTCATATATAACCACGTGACCTTGATACCATTATAGAGCGTATGACATTTGCTCGTCTTTGGTTGCAGGGGTCGTCGTCCGCCATGAAGTTCTTCTCTCAGTCGTTTGTGTACGAGTAAGTCCTTCCTTGTCGTGTCTTGCGTCTAACCGTCGTCATCTGTAGCGATCCCTGGTCAATCGTCTCCCTCGCCTTCTTTCTCCGCTATCCAAACCCATATGCCTCCCACGTCATTTCTTGCGACGTCGTGGACCGCAGACAGACTGACATGGGCTCCCTGCTCACAACCAGGCTGATCCTCAAGCGAGGGACCCTCCCGAAGTGGGCCCCTCAGGGTATCATCTCACGAACAGAGTCGTGGGTCATCGAGGAAAGTGAAGTAGACCCTTTCGGAAAAGTCGTCAGATGCCGCACCAAAAATCTTGACCATGTCAAGGTCATGCAAATCGAAGAGACCCAGCTCTTCCATCAGTCCCAAGACGGGTATGTCCTCGTACCCTATCTCTATCCTTGAATCTCCTTCTGACCCTGTACCCACAATAGGAGGACAGTGCAGACCACCGAGGCTTATATCACCTCAAAATTTGGTTGGGGTTTGACTAAGAGCATTGAGAATCATGGCCTGGCCCGTTTCAAAGCACATGTCCAGAGGGCAAGCCTTACTCCTTTACCCTTCGTGGATCCACTGACATGCATGTTAGTCTCGCCAGGGCGTCTCCCTCATGATGGACCTCATCCGCCAAGCCCGTCTCCAGCCCATGACATTTGGGTCGTACATCTCAAACATTCGTTCCGACATGTCGTTTCTTACTTCGGAGTCTTCCGTGCCATCCTCCACGGGTCCCAACACAGGTCACAAGCCAGACGACGACCATGCCTCCGCTTCACAAAACAACCGATGGCTTAGCAGGGTCTGGGGAACGGGCAACTGACCGTCGGGAATGGTTTCCACTTGCTACTGTATATCTGGCTCGGGTTTGACCGTATTGCTCTCTTATTTTCAATTCAACTCAACTCTGTATCATGAACAAGCGTAATGTCATACCGCAATGGACAATTTCTGAGCGTTAGCCGTGTTATACTGACCCACACTGTACACGGCGGCCAGGTTCGTTGCGGAAGTAGTAGATATCTTTAGCTGAGAGATTTGCAAGTCAACCTGCTGATGATCACAACTTGAAGAATTACTATAGTAACGCCACGTTCTGTTCCACTGTGTCAACTTTGTCGAATGTACTTCCCGACATCTGCAGCGAGGCAGCTTTCGACTGTCCCTCTCCTGCCAGATATACCCGTCGATGGTGTACTCGCCCTGGAGCCAAGTCCGCGCAAGTCTCTATTCTGTGCACTCACTCGGCGTGCAATCACAGTCTGGCGTCTCCGGGTACGTTTCACACTCTCTCCAAGTGCATCAATCCTGAAAACCCTCCCGGCAGCCCCCCGCGCCTTTGGCATATCTAGCGAGGTCTGAAACATCTTTGGTAGAACATGGGGACAACGTCGCCGTGACATGGTCTCCAGATGGGACCAGAATTGTCATTCAAGTGCGTTTTGTTCTTCACGACACTCGGCCCTGCTCTCAGCATGTCATATTTCAGACAACATTCTCATATCTCGTGTTGGTGACAGTCGATCACCTACCCGGCGCTGCTGTATATCAACCACCAGATATCCCGACAGGTGTCCAGCGCAACTTCCTTGCCGGCCCAGGCGAAGGATTTTCGCTCCAAGCACTCAGTCTCGCGTTCGAAGGTGTCATACGCGCGGAGGGACAGGTTCTCAGGTGGTTACTTGTCCTTGTTTCCTGCAAGCTCATAATTTATCTCACGTCTGTCCCCTCCGGACAGTGTTTCGCCACGCAAAGACCACTTGGCGTTTTCCACCAGTTCTCCGCCAGCCATCCAGCGTATTCCGTGGCCCTCATACGATGACGCAGATGACGAGAACGACCTTTCCCGCAGGTCGCTTCTCGGTTACGATACATGGGTTTTGAATGACCATGAGCTCCCATGGTTGGTGGACAGTAATGGTGCGTATATTACTGTATGCTCATACGATGCGACCGTGATCGTTGATTCGTGTGGATAGTCACTGTCACGAAGATTTTGTACTCAACTTCCGGAGTAGAGACGTGGATAACATCAGATGGAAGGGCCTATTTTGTGCGCCTGCAAGAAAGCTCCCAAATAGATGTGACAGTTAATGACCAAGACGGTGAAGAACTTGGCCATAGTGTAAGTTCGAAGTTCGGCTGTCGTGACACACAAGTTGAAGATGACTGTTATGTGAAGGACGGGGGGAGTAAAGAAATAGAAATCCCTTCGGATGACCTCAGTTCGTTACAAAACGAACTTCGCTGGCAAGGGACTTGCATCCACAATTTCGAGGTTCCCCGGTGGGTGCAGAAGTCTCGGTTTGTCGAGAGTGACGGATCCAATAGTGGAGCCCCCGTCTATAAGGAATCCCGCCGAGCCGTAGAGGTAGCCGTCAATGCGAGGTTTTCTTTGGCTGCTGTTGGGACATACAGGTGCGTTTCGCGACCCTGTGCGCAGAAACTCATCATTCCAACATCCTCAGTGGATCGATCGAGTTTACCACCTTTCCATCACCCGAAAACCTTACGCCCAAAGCTCAAACGATAGATGTCCAGAATCTGGATAACCGTCCATGCGGACAAGTATGTGCTATGGAGTGGAGCTCAGATGGGTATGTTCTCGCAGTGGGCTGGGAACACGGATGGGCGATTTTGAGTGTTGGAGGACGATGCCTCGCGTCTGGATTCGGAGTTGATGATGGAGTTGATGAGCAAAGATTCCAAGATGCATTCATGCATGGAGTCAATGATCTTGTAAGCGCCGTGATCCCCTTGGAAATTTTGATCATTCAATGCTACGTGCGACAATGATTAGTTCTGGGCACCTGGCAACTTCGAGCTGGTGGTACTTGCTTGGTCAAGTCCAAATAGTGAGTCTTTATGCATATTGTGTGTGGTGGCAATTCAACTGGGATTTCAGAGAGAGATGGTCAATTATTCATCTTGCCATTCGCAAAGAGCGCGACAACATGCCAACATTCTCCGGTCTGTGATACCCCTCTAGCGCGGACTCACTCATTGAATTCAACCAGGACAATACTCGCTACGCGTTCCTTCAAATGGATGACCGTGCCCTTATATACCGTGGAGCAGATCAGCCAGACATGAGCATCATTAATCCGGAGTCTGACGTTTGGCAACACATAAAGGTAAGACAATTTATTGAGTTCCCTTATTCAATACTTGATCATCTTTGTGTGCTACTTTCAGATTCCTCAACAGTATCTGGCATCAAACTGGCCGATTAGATACTCCGCAATCAGTAGTGATGGTCGATTAGTAGCGGTTGCTGGTCGCCGTGGATTGATCCATTACAGCTCGACGTCTGGGCGATGGAAATTGTTCTCTAACGTGGCCCAGGAACAGGCGTTCACTGTGAAAGGAGGTCTGCTGTGGTTCCATCATGTTCTTATAGCGGCGGTCGACGTGTCAAAATCACACCAGGTCGGTTAATGTCTGTCTCGGTTATGGTACGAAGTTTTCATCGTCTCGTACAGATACGGCTATATTCCCGCGACTTGGAGCTGAATAATCAAAATGTCCTGCACCGGGAGATGATCTCGTCACCCGTTATCATCCTATCCCTTGTAGACAATTCATTACTGGTCTACACCGCGGACAATATGCTGAGTCATTATCTAATTATTCCCACTACAGATTCAATCAAGTTACACCTATGTGGGAACATCACTTTTAGTGGAATCATTGCTGTACCTTCTGCGGTTAGGGTGTTGAGCTGGATGATTCCCGATGTCCAAAAACGTGAGTGGTTCTCCCTTACAAAAGCAAAAGACCCCTGTTGACAGTATGCAGAACTTGGTGATCCCGTTGATGATCTTGGGGTGGCCACTGTACTTATGATGGTTGGTGGACAATTGATGTTGCTTCGGCCAAGGAAGGTGGGCTGTCATCCTCTGATATATGTCTTTTGTCTCCACCACGCTAATGGAATGGTAGTGCGGCAATCGAGAAGTCAAGTACGATGTGCAGATCTTTGCAGATCGCATCGAGTTTTGCTGGATACACCTTCGCGGGATCGGGTCATTGGAGAACTCCCTTTGGGGATATGACGGGAAGGGTATACGGGTCTGGCTGAACGCCCTTGCTATCGCAACACCTTCATCTCCAAGTGAGGCGCCTCGTAGCGTGAGGGAGAGTGTCAACATCCCACTAGACTTTTACCCGTTATGTAAGTCTCTTCGCCTGGCTATCTGTCAATGTTTACAGCTTGCTGTAGCAGTACTCATGGACAAAGGAATCATTATTGGTGCCGAGTATGAATTAGCTACTCGGACAAACCTACCGTTTGTGATGTTCAGACACACGACCAGTGTAGGTGACTGACCCATTCCTGTTGTCAGAGGCTGATATGATCTCTGCAGTCCCACCTGTTCCTCCATCATGTTTTACGGCACTACTTGGAAGCTGGACAAATCCGGGACGCTGTTCAGTTTGCTACCAATTATCAGCACCTCGTGTTCTTCGCCCACGGCCTCGAAATCCTTCTCCATACCGTAGCAGATTCGGAGGTCGTAACAGATGCCGAAGATGATACACCAAACACAGCATCTAAAGCGTTGCCATCGGTAGTGGAATTCCTTGATCATTTTGATGTTGCATTAGATGTTGTGGTCGGCTGCGCTCGGAAAACGGAGGTCACGAGATGGAGGCGGCTTTTTGACGTTGTTGGTGACCCAAAAGGTTTGTTTGAGGTACGTCTCCAGGACCTTCTCACGTATTTTTCAACCGACACGACACGCCTGCTAGCTATGCCTCAACACTGGTCGACTAAAAACGGCGGCGTCTTATTTACTTGTGCTGCACAATCTCGAACAACGGGAGGAAAACAACAAGGACGCTATTCGACTCTTGCGGTGTGCTGTCGATGCGCACGACTGGCAGCTTTGTCATGAAATTTTACGTTTCCTACACTCGATTGATGATTCTGGGATGGCGCTCAGACATGCTTTGATCCACACGAACGTATTTGACAGACTTGACCAGGGCCACTACTCGGTGTCCGGGGCATGATATAAATGGAGGGTTGTACACATGGTTGAACTAGTATTTTTATTCGATTGGATTCTCCTTTACTGCGGATATGTGCACTCCATATGCCCAAGATAGCCGTATTGTCGAATTTGGTTGGCTATTTCAATCGAATTCACCCGTCATGAGTGCACTCGCCTCTTTCTCGGAGGTTTTCAGATCCGATAATTCAAGCCGCGGCGGATGCATCAAAGTTTCTCTACTAGTAACCAGATTCAAATCGCTTCCAAACCCACTTAGTACTAGTAATGGCAAGAAGACTCGGACTTGTTCGCTCAATTCTCTCTCTTAACCATCATCTACAGACATCAGCTGCGATGATGGGTACTCCAAACGTAGTATCTATATCATACCCCACCCTTATATCATCGCCCTTATCCCTCGGAAATGCCATCGGTAAGCTTAACTCGTACCAGTACTACTCACCGTTGCGATACGACGATACAACCGTCAATTTGTACAGAACAGGCATTCGGGTCTCACCCACAGGCTCTGGGCGTTATCGTCATCAAGGATCTCCCCCCTGCTTACCCGAAATACCGAGAAGCATTGCTCAAGCACGCATACAACTTTGCCCATCTGTCAGAGGAGATCAAAGAACGATACACCGACCCCGGAAGCTCGTATAGGTCTGTCGCGGTTCAGAGCATGAGAGTTACAATCACTGAAGCCGATAAAGTTTCGGATGGTCACATGGAAAGGTCAGGACTTTTCGATATTCAAGTTCCTCGACCTAACACGAATGACTTCCGCTATGCTGCATGCATTACTGGGTACTAGGAAATCATGAACGGGAAGCCAGGTAATTTATCCTTCTGATGTGTGCTTGGTGCCTCAATGAAGCTGGTCAAGATACGCTTAAGGGCTCGTACTATGCAAATCCCATCGTTGACGTTCCTGATGTCTCCCCTGAACTCAGAAAGCAGTACCGGGAATATTATGGTAGCAATATATGTATGTGAGCGAATTCAGCCGCCCCGTACTGCTTATCGAGTTGCTATAGGGCCGAGCCACGAGGAGAAGGGAGTCGAAGGCTTCGAGGAAGCTTTCAAGAACCTTGGAAGGTAAGAGATGATGTTTAGGAATTATGCAACTATCATTAATTCCTTGTTCAGGTTTGTCTTTAAAGTCGGCTGTGAGCTGGCAGCGGCTTGTCAGCCTTTCGGTTGGGTTTTTCTTCACTGGGTGTCGCGCACGACTGACTTCCTTTATACATGAAAGTCTCGAGGCATCTGACAGACACCTCGATACCTTTACCAGATCTCATTGGTACTTCCCAGACCACAAAAGCTAGATTACTTCATTATTTCCCTGCAAAACAAGAGACAACGGTGCCCACCGAATCGGATGAGCCTATCGACAGTTGGTGTGGATTTCATCTCGATAACTCCCTTTTGACTGGCCTCTGTTCCGTGCGTTATTTTGTAGTGCCGGTTTAAGAATGATGTGTAAAATGCTTTTGATAGGCGATGTTCCTTCGCGAGGAGGGCGATAAAGAAGTCGAAATCGTCTCCTCTCCGCCCGCGTCTGGCCTTTATATCCGAACAAGGGGCCGCGAGCTAGTCAAGGTGTCCATACCGACAGATTGTCTGGCATTTCAAACCGGAGAATGTCTCGAACTTGTGACAGAGGGGAAACTGAGGGCGACCCCTCACTGTGTTCACATTGGGAAGGGACAGGAAAAAGTTTCGAGAGAAACCTTTGCATTATTTATGCAACCTGATGCTGATCAAAAAATTTCCGCCTCGGAGACTTTTGGACAGTTCAGTAAGAGGATATTCGCATCACATTACGATCATAATTCGACGTGAACGATGCATCTATGAATGTAATGAAACACAGAAAATTACGTACACGTCATATACAATGGTTTTCCTCTCTAACCAAGAAGTACAGTATGTGGTGATAGCTAGACGAACAATCATGGCTGCACGGGGGAAGTAGAGCTAGAGCGCCGATGCGTCGGATTCGTAGGCAAGACGGACATCACAGCTGCAGCGAGACTATTTCGTTTCAGCGTTGCCGAGCGGTCCGGTTTGTTATTACTTTTCCACGATGAAAGGGAAGATCGTCTATCTTCCGCATCGGAGATGACACTCCAATCCTCACTTCCACGCTGGGAACCAAATGAATCGTAGCGAGACCGGGGGCTGGAATGAATAGAAGTGTCAAAAGGCTGCTCTTCCTTGGTAACAGCATCTCCCTCAGACACTTCTACAGCTTTATTTGAGGGTCGTCTGATCAGGGAGCGGGCATAATCTAGGTCACGATATATGGCTTCGATTGCGGTAGCCACACCATTTTCCTGCGAACGTTGAGCTGGAAAAAAAAAAAAAAAGCCTGCAGTTTACCCACAGAGCGTATTTGTTCCCCAATTTGTCTAGCGCGTTCAATCTGTTTCGAATCCGTGGTTGCTAAGACCAATGCTTGGCTCAAGGCGTCAACGGACAACTTGCGGACTCCGGTACCAATTCCGAGCGCTTCGACACGATCAGCCCAGAAAAATTGATCACCAAAGAATGGTTTAATGACTGTAGGGATTCCAGCTACACAAGCGTCAATCCTTGGTCGCCAGGACGGCAACACGCATTGAGGCATACCTCTTAAACTGGCCCCAGTAGTACCGGCTCCACCATGATGACACGCGGCGTCGACGCGTTTAAATAACCAGTCATGCGGGATGGATGATACGTTATATATTTGCTTCGGAAATGGTTCTTCGGGCTGGGACACTTCTGTGCCTTTGCTGTGCAGCCGATCTGACCAACCCTTGGAGAGGATAGCATATACACCACTCTGGATGATTGCATCAACGATACAGCGGGTCATCGCTTTGGGGTCTGGAACCACAATGCTGCCAAACCCTATGTACACCACCTTCTTGCCAGCTTGATGAGCAGAATCGATGAAATGGAGGAGATCCTGGGGAGGGCTCCATTTCTTTGCCCCGGCATCGGGATCGTCAAGGAACCAATAACCTAGCTTCACGTAAGGGAACGGCGGATTGAAAAAAAAGAGTACTTACCAGTGATACGAATCCATTCAGGCCAATCCAGAGGTGGAGGGACAACCGTAGGGCTGAAATTATACAAAAACGGAATCTTGTGGGGTTCCATACGGTCCAGGCTTGTGCTATCCAAGCGCAACATAGTACGACGCCAGCGGTTAATCTGCCCGGCCATCGCGCGCCAGAATATTTGGTCAAACATGACGTATGTCTAGTAGTATAGGCTCGTCAGTGACGTTCGTGAGATACAAAAACTAAATCATACCATGTAGTTATAACTACCACCCAACTAACGAAGCGTCAGCGTCGCATATATTTCGAGTAGAGATACTTGTACCTTTTGTTCCGGCACTGCGAAAGCGTGTGGATAGACCCTTGGTTTTGAACTAAGTGGAGGCCAAACCGAATCAATCGACTACTTACCTCGTCCTCGTCCACGTCATTGTCATTGTTCTAAAGTAAGGGATCCTTAGGGCTTCAGCGATGTGGTACCCTCCCATTGCGCTTGGACTCTCGAGTAGAACATCTGTCCCTTGGCAGGCCTCCCAGGACGTTTTGAGTAAATCGTCAAGCCATCCACGAAACTAAATTTTCAAAATAAAATAAAGCTAAAGCCCGACAAAAGTTTGTAGTGCGCTTACTTTCAATAGAGACTCCTTCCAGAATGCAACTGTCCAGGTGCCGTTCTCAACACAAATGCGCATCAATTCCGTTGGATCACCACCGACATAACCAAACTCGACTCCATGCTTTAACGATCGTCATGACACGTTTTGGACTAATCAAATCATGTATGCTTACCGATTCAATCCACGCTTGGAATTCTCCGTGGGTGGCAATTTTCACTCGGTGTCCATCCGCGATCAGTCCCTTCGCGAGCGCAAGGTAAGGTTGAACGTCCCCTCTTGTACCGATAGTCAAGATTGTAAAATGCAGAGATTCGTTTGGCTTGAAGGTCAAAAACGTCGAGGAAGCTGACGTGAACATCACAGCAGGTAATGACTCAGACATTGCCTCGGACGACGGGCCGGGATCACTGTCGTCGCCAAATGAATGCCGTGGTTCAAATTCCTCCAAGACAAGTGCATCCCTCTTGCTTCGACTCAGTGCTGAACCCTCGTCAGGATTCGGCCTCATTCTGATGTCTTCCATTCGACGCTCCAGAATAGCCACGAAAGCGCGCCGTCTATCTTCAAAACCGAATTCAAAGAATAGTTCTTCGTGACCTTTAATCACAACTGTAAGGCCATGATGGCCAAAACGAGTGGCCTTGGTCATTTCCACAGCGAGGACGTCACGGATGGGTAATATCATCTATGGAATAGATCAGCGAGTCTCCAAGTATAATTTATTGAGAATATATACTCTAGTCTTCGTGCTCAGGGGACCCGTGGACTTGAAACAGAAATAGCTTGAAGAAACGTATAAACGCCCAAAAATTGGTAGTAGTCGGTATAGATAGCCCGAGAAGTCTTCGGGGTGTTAGGTTCGTGAGGCGGAGTGAAAAGAACTACCCACATCCAAGTAGCGTTTCTTTATCATCGAAGGCAAATGAAGCTCTAAATTTGTCAGCCATTTCTTGATCTACTGCTGTTTGGGACGTCTCCAGCACACTATAACCGAGATCGCGCGGCGCGCCGAAACCTTGTCTTGGAGCCAAAGATTCAAAGACCTCGCGCACACCTGCGTCGCCTCGTGGCTCAGGATGTGATACTGCAGGGTTCGAGCTGCTGTTCAAACTTTTGCGAGGACTTTTGAGCCACGACGGTACTGCAACATTCCAAGGTGCACTCGTGGCTAGTCCCTTGTTCAGGAATGATGTGGAATTAATCTGTCCTGTAGAAGCTGATGGCGGATACGTATGAGTCCGCAACGAAGAATCGGTTGACAATCCATTTGAAGATGAAACGGCAATATTACCAGAGGTGGGAGTAAGGGGTGAAGACGTCGTCAAGGGTACGAACGACGTACCACCCCGCTTTGATATATGGGTAAAATCCTCATTAACTCCTGGGGGTTCCGATGCGCCGTATATTCGTGTCAAAGTAGAAGGAAGTGACTCTTGAAGCGGCCGGAGCAAAAACGATAATCGGGAAGAGGAGCTGGTCTTAGCGTCGGGTGAAGGGAGGTTGCCCATAGTAGGAATTGTCGAAATATTACGCGTCCCCGTGGTGTCCAGTAGGGAATTCGGTGAGCCAGCGGCAGGTGTCCGATTGGTGCGCACAACTTCGCGAATATGCTCCAAAGCACCCTGTATGTCACGGAAGTACGCAAAGAAGTACGAGTCCATCGAATAATGCTCCTCATTGTCTAACACCTTGACTTCGATGGTTTCGCTGAAATCAAGGGCGGACGATTTGTCCACATCAAGAATCGCGGAATATGGTATGGCAATCTGGAACGAGTAAGAGATGTCAAGTGTTTTCATACCATGTAACTCACTTTAACAGTGTCCCCCATATTCTGTGCTTTGAATACGACTTTGCGTATCGCCTTGACCCACTCATCCCTACTCGGGACGGAGTCCGCAGCCAATAGTAGATTCTTTTGGTTAGTACGGAGCTCGATTTCCCTTTCACCAGTGGAATCACAAGAAATTGCATAACGTAAATCAACGATCCCATTGAGGAAGTAAGGATCCTGTACAGCGTTAATCATTATCATAATCACGCATACAGAACGTACCGACGAAGACTGATACCAAGAAAGTGTATCGTTCTTAAGGACGAACCAATGCCTGGTCCAGCGCTTCGTTCGAGTGGCCTTCTTGCCAAGAGTACCAGACTTCAGGATTTGTTCCTAAGCCTGCGTCAGTATGCTTCTTTATGGTCGGCTAAATCAGTACTTCTCGACTGGGCATGTGGGCAAAGAAACATAAATGAGAGTTCGTGAGATACATATATCCCTGCAACACTGTACACGGTTGAAATCCCATACCAGATGCTTGACGAAGCACAACTTACAGACGGAGCGTAACAGCCAACATGGCATTTCTGACTTCCGTTGAGCCTTAGTCCAAGAGTGATCAGAAACTACATACCTGCTAGTACTTCATTGATAGCTTCTAAGTCAAATACCTCTTTTAGTTTCTCCGCCAGGCGAGTCCGTCGAACGGCCTTAACGGTTGTCATGCTCCCCGTGCGGCTCGGCGCCCTCCGCCTTACTACTGGTTGAAGTGGAACAGTCGACGACGGTATACGGGTAATTTCTGGAGCATCAGGTACGTTGCCTGGCCGTGGTGTGGTTGTCTCGAAGTCATCGGTATCCATGTCATCATCTGAGGCCAAAATCGCACCCGATTCAACATTAGATGGCTCATCAACTCCTTCCTGGACCGGAAATACAGTTCCTTGGAAAACAGAATGCGATGTTTCTTTCCGTCTGGAACGGGCAACTGGCCTATATATGGCATGAATCGAGGACGTCATGTGTCCGCCTGAGAGCCAAAATCAACCGTTGAAATCTAGAGGTTCAGTCTCGATGCATACTTACCAGTCAGTTCCTCGTCGCTATCCGAATCCATTTGGGAATTCACTTGAGATGCTGATTCGTCGACGTCATCAGGATCTTCTACCCAAGGAAGGGCCTGAAGAGCCTGAATAAGGGTTTGAGTCCCTGCGCGCATCTATATTCAAGCATAAACCCATCGTGTAAGCGTGCATGCCATGGCGCACGCACCGAGCCGAAATCTCGAAAGGATTGCAGTGAGGGACGTGCAGCTACCAGAGTCGGTGATGGAGGAGTGATGAATGGAGAGTCATCGCTCGAGACAGCGACTTTGGGATCTCGAGGTTGTGCAGGATCCATGATTTGCGAACTGTCAGGTTGCGATGGTATGGTAGAATTACTGCAGCCTTAGTTGGGTTGAGCAAGTCTACGACTTTAAAGCGTTTTTCCTGAGAAACTACCTCGTGCTTGGTGCTCAGAAACTTGTGTTTCCCTGCCAGTATCCTTCCGTTTTAGGCTGCGTGTGCGTTTGGACTCAGGTATCGAGGTGAGCGAACGAGAGCGACTAGTAAAACTCCTTCCTAGATCCATTGTTTTTGCGGCGACTCTCTTGATGCGCTCTTGAGGCGAGATATTTCCGTCTGCACTGTCGTCATCGTCAGCGCGCGCTTGGGGATCAGACCCTGGACCGGGCTCCGAAGTTACGAAGCTCCGAACGAGAGACTTTGTTGACGCAAGCTTGGACATTGCACAAGACAGCGCTCAACCGAACTATTGATATGCTCAGACAGTGGGTAGGCGGAAGGTAGACGGCGGGAGAGCAGAAGGGATAAATCAAAGTTTTTACTCTACCACAAAAGGACACATTACAACATCGCTATAGGCCAAGAAAGACAGAAGTGGCGGAGTTTCCATCTTGGCAGCTCATTTATTCGGAGATTGAATGCTAACTCGGCATCTCTCGGCTCGGTGGAGTCCTGTTCACGCGATCTGATCCTCGAGGCCCAGGCTTGCTACGTTTTCAACGTCCGTCTACACTTCATTTACTTGCTCTTCTTTCATGTTATTGCCATGAGGGGGGAATATTGCATCGCTGGCGCTTCCTTTCTATCGTATGTGTTTCACCTTGTCTCCCCGCATGTCTACAGTGATCGCTCTTCAGTTTTGCAGCACTCCTCTTGCTAATCTTTGTCCATGTGGGTCCTAGCCGGCGTGGATCATATGTCCAGCTTACCGAGCATATATAGGTAGGACAAATCAATACTTCCGCAGTGCCTCGTGGAATCTCGATGGTAATCCTTCAGTTGTACTCTCCGGTTACTTCCATTCTGACCTATTACAAGGCTACTATCAATGTTTCCGGCTATGGGTAGGTCGTTCTTGTAAGACACCACCATCAGACACTAACAGACATGAAGCGAAGCACTAGCCAACGCATTTAATGATCCCATCCAAGGATTGTATACGGCAAATTCCTCGACTCCTCTCGGGCAAGGAGCTGGAGTCAGGCAACAGTATGAATTTGGTCTTTACTCTTACTGCGCCTACGTCAATAGTTCTGGGCAATGCTCGGATCATACCGTTGCAGCTAGATTCCAACCATATACCACAATCACGTCCGACATGCTCCTCAATTATTCACAGTTCACGGCCTACATCTTTGCTGATACTACGTTCATCAATTCATCGTACCTCGGTACCAATTCTCATGTCGCATACTACTTCCTTTTGCTCGGCACCTTATTCACTGCGTTTTCATTGTTCACGTGAGTACTGTTCCCTCCCGGCTGTCTTGTCATTTATACCCTCGACAGCGGCGTACTTCGAAGAACTGCTCTGTTCGTCTTTTCAGCTTCTATGTCCATTCTCTCTGCGGTGTTCATCTTAATCGGAGCGGCCATCTGGACTGCAATAGTAAAGAAAGTTGAAAGTGTTAACACGATGCAGCTTTCCCAAGGCGTACTATCAGGCATCGAAGTATCGTATGGAAATGGAATATACCTCAGTTGGGCAGCATTCGCCTGTCTATCGACAGCTACTGTACCTTACTTGATTAGGTGTGTCCTTTCCATCTTACTTTGAAATTTACTCACTGGCCCATCTGGATAGTTGCTGCACTTTCCGTGGATAAACAGAATGCTGGCCATTCAACTATGATCGATGGTCCTGATGATATCTCATGAGCCTTGGAGACTAGTTCATACCATGCTAGATAGTCCCGTAGAAACTTTGATCTATGAAACGCGTGGACGGAGTACTTAATTTATCACTATCTCCAAACCATGTTTAGGTGTGGTTCGAGGCTTTGAGCAGGATATGGCAAGGCAAGCGTAGTTCAACAGGGACCGTGGGAACGCACAAAAAAAAGAGCAAAACACTAGCCCACCGCGAGGGTCGAACTCGCAGCCTTCAGATCGCCTAGTCATAAGAGTCTGACGCTCTATCCGATTGAGCTAGGCGGGCGATAAATAATCGTAACGATGAGCCACTAATTTGGGCCTGTGCGGTTGCGAGGCAACACAAGGCCACGTGGGTTGAGCGCAAAACTGTGGCATAGGAGTCTATACCATTCGCGGTGAAGGCGATCATAAACGGCTACGAATGCGGCTCAGTGGTATCCGCCACAGGCTTGAGCTACAGCCCTTCAGGTAGGCGTATGATCCCGATTAATGAATATATACCGCCTGCAGGGTTGTTGAAAACACACGATGACGAAGGGGGGCTTAGAACGTATGCCAGGCATAGCCTATGATTGCATACATGATGCAGCATGCAAAGCATGGATGAAGCACAAGGTGTTTTTCCCCAGGTATGTCGCAGCGAGAGAGGCCGTGGTCTGCTAAAATGCTTAGGATGCTGTGCACGCGAAGTTTCTCAGTCCCATGCAACTGCGTAATTTTTGGAGATGTTGTACAGGAAATTCCCTGAAGCGAAAACAGTGAAAACAAGCGGTCAGGGGTAGTGTAGTGCAATGAAACGCTGACTCCGATCAGAAGGAAGGCCAAAAGGAGGTGATCGGTGGTGACTACGCACCGACCGCATTGGCTCATACGTGCAAGGCTGCGAGGATACTGATGGAGTGCAAGTCACTGAGAACACGTTGGGAAGAATGCAAATGGGCATATCGGCGTCGTTCCACGTTGCGCAGGTTCTCAAATTTGGCGCAATGTCCGCAGTGTGCGTGTCTCCCAAGACGCTGACGTGAGCGAGATTATTCAGCGTTGCGACGGGCGGACCGACGGAAGGGGCGACGCTGTACAAGGCAGTGTGACATTGTGGGAAAGTCAAGCTGATGTAAGGGGTCATATATACGGTGGCTTGCGTGGTCCGCAGCAGCCAGTTTGCTTTCCGCTCGACCACCCGATTCTACTCCCACTCACCCAATTTGCTTTGCGGAGGTGCGATCCAAGTCATACAAGAACACCACCTTCCGCAGCATTCCAGCCAGCCATGTCTGACCTTCTCAGCGACACCTTTTATTCCGCCGTTGATGCATATGGCTCAGACTACGCCAAGCAGCAGCAAGGCCTCGACTTTGTTTCATTTCACTCGCCATCTGACATCCTCGCCCCCCACCCCGATCTCTTTGAACTTGAATTGGACTCCAGCCTCGCGGCTTTCAACGAAGTTCAACTCCAGCTCCTTACCGTCGATTCCAACGACGCCTACTCCTTTTTGAGATCCGATACCCCAACGTGTGGTCCTCCCTCGACTATTACCGCCTCCTCCGAGAGTGCATACGAGACACTCTCGACCTGCTCCGAGTCCTTTTATAATTTCTCCGACTCTTCGTATCCTGCAACCGACTGTTCGTTCCCCCTCGACCTTGAAATGGACTTCCAAAGAGCTCGCATAGGAGGTAGTGGTTGCTCCGACTACGGCGGTAATGCCGTGCAGCCTAACGGCAGCATTCCCATGACTGTCGATCCCAGCACCTTCGGGTCGCTTCCACTTAGCCCACGCAATGCTCCCGCTGTGGCTGCTACGGAACACACCTACAAGCGCACAAGCTTTTCTGACTATGGGGGCGCGACACGTATCCCGGCTGTTCCCAAGTCTACTACCGCAGACTTTTACGGTCTCGGGTTCCTTGGTGCTGATACGGTATCCCCAACCAATGTGGCTCAGCTCTCTACTACTACTACTTCCGTGCCGCAGGCCAGATCGGTCCGTGGTGTTGAGGATCAGTCTAAGGAAGACCCACGCAAGAAATACCAATGTCCAACATGTCCGCGAGGTTTGTTTGTATTCAACCGCTGCTGTCCTTCTTCTTATCGTGACCTTACCAGCTTTCGCTCGAGCTTACAACTTGAAAACTCACATGGCAACTCATGACCCCAACCGGCTAAAACCCCATGTTTGCCCCCATCGTTCGTGCGGACGCTCCTTCAGCCGCAAACATGATCTTGGTCGCCACCTGGTTAGCATTCATCGTGACGAGGTTTCTTCGATGCCCTCTGTGGCCACCAAGGCTATCGGCGTTGATAATGGTCCAAGGGGCTGGTGTGAAGATTGTGGCAAAGGTTGGGTCGGAACAGGCGCTCAGTGCAGCTGTGCCGACGTCAAGTAAGAACATCGCATCCAAAAATATGCTTCTTCTATGCGTAGGTCTCACTCATGGTTGTCTGAAGTGTCCATATCCTTATTGGTTTCACAGATCGGGCGAGCTTCGCCAATCGCTTCGTCGTAGTTAATGATTGATTCGTCTACTGCGTCAAGATGACACATCATTCTACGCTATCTGTTTATCAATGTATTACGCACACCGTTCGTACCACACCACGGACCTTGGGCGTAGTCTCGAGTTTCTGCCTGCGTACAGTGCCTTGACGAGGATTTTCAGGCAGTATGTCTATGCAAGTGTACCTCATGGTTTCCGGCTTTTGTTTATTATCGATTGTTTATCGTTTCTTCTGGTTGCGGACTATTCGAATATAAATTTTATGCTTGCTTGTTAGAATTCCTAAATTTTAATGATCTAATAGATGGTTGTATGTTTCGAAACATGCAAACAGTTCTTGACGGACTCGGATGCATTGACTATGAAAAGCGTGGTGTTTGCTCCACTATTGGCTTATGTAATCATTGTACGCTCCAATTCTGCGCGTCACCACTGACGCAATTTACATAGGGGCAGATGAGGCGTCATATAAGACAGGATTCTACGACGGACGTTTCCTTTCCAGCTTATCATGGCCTCTCTCATGGAACCCGTAAAGAAAGCTTTCACTACCATCACATCCACTGATAAGGTTGCCGACCTACAGCGCGACACTCGGGAGCCCCGATCTGGTGAGCATCTCACCACAGATCATGGCGTGAAAATGACTGATACAGACGACTGGTGTGTGGCATATAAGTCGATTTACGCTTGTTGCTGACTCGCACTCATCAGGCTCAGGGTGATTGGCGCTGACGGTAAACAAAATGGTCCGATGCTTCTTGAGGATCAAATTGGTCGCGAGAAACTCCATCGTTTTGATCATGAGCGAATCCCTGAGCGTGTTGTCCACGCCCGCGGGGCTGCAGCTCACGGATATTTCAAAGTCTACGACAACCGTGCTTCAAAATATAGTTTTGCGCCCGTATTGACGGACGCGTCGCGCACCACCCCCGTGTTCGTTCGGTTCAGCACGGTTCAGGGCCCTAGAGGAAGTGCTGTGCGTACATCTGTATCCGCATTTGATTTGCTCGCATTAAACCGTCTGCTTTACAGGACACTGTCCGTGACGTCCGAGGGTTTGCGGTCAAATTCTACACAAACGAGGGCAACTGGGACATCGTCGGGAACGACATACCCGTATTTTTTATTCAAGATGCGATCAAATTCCCCGACTTCGTTCATGCTGTAAAACCCGAACCACACAACGAGGTCCCGACTGGTCAGAGCGCTCACAATAATTTCTGGGACTTCGTAGGCCTTCAACCCGAATGTAGGTCAGGTGCATACACCATGCCTTCAGACTTACCAATGTCCCACTAGCGGCTCATATGGTAATGTGGGTCATGTCCGACCGTGGTATTCCACGTTCATTCCGCATGATGCAAGGTTTCGGCGTCAATACCTTCACACTCTTGAACGATGAGGGCGATCGTCACTTCGTCAAGTTCCATTTCATTCCCGAACTCGGTGTCCATAGTCTGCTTTGGGACGAAGCACTTAAAATTTCTGGGCAAGATCCCGATTTCCATCGCAAAGATTTGAACGAGGCTATCGAAAACGGAACATATCCAAAATGGAAGTTGGCCATCCAGACCATTCATCAGGATCGTGAACACGACTTTGACTTTGATATCTTGGATGCGACCAAGGTATGGCCACAAGAATTGGTGCCTCTTGAAGAGATCGGAGAGTTGGTTCTGGACCGCGTTGTCGACGAATTCTTTACTGAAACAGAACAAGTCGCCTTCTGCACTAGCCACATTGTTCCGGGAATTGGATTCAGTGACGACCCTTTGTTGCAAGGTCGCAACTTCTCGTACTTCGACACTCAAATAACCAGACTTGGTGTCAATTTTCAAGAGGTATGGCTAGAAACGTTTGTCACCTTGGGTGCTCAGACTTGTTCTAGCTCCCCATCAATCGTCCTATCTGCCCAATATTGAATCACAACCGAGATGGCCAAGGGCGTCATCGAATAATCAACAGTAATATCAACTACTGGCCTAACCGCCGGAATATTGGACAACCCGTCCCTGCGAAGGAAGGAGGCTATATTGAGTCAGAATTCTGAGTTACCCTACATTCACGAGCTCACATCATCCCAGATATGCGCAGCATTTGGAAGGAATCAAACAACGTGCGCGCGGCCAAAAGTTCAAAGAACACTTTAACCATGCCCAACTTTTCTTCAACTCCCTTATGCCTTATGAGAAGGTTCACCTTGCTAGTGCTATTTCTTTTGAGCTGAGTCATTGCGAGGACCCAGTGGTTTACAAGTCTTACATCGACGTTCTCAATAATATCGACCTTGACCTTGCGAAGTCCGTGGCTTCTCAAGTAGGAGGCGAAGTTTCCAGTCAACCCAGTCGCCCCAATCACGGGAAAAAAAGCAAGGGAATGTCCCAATCAGACTTCCTGCCGAAAGAACCGACTATCGTTTCGCGTCGTATCGCCATCCTGATCGCGGACGGCTACAACGAGGCGGAGACAGAAGCCGTTCGAGTGGCTTTAACTGCCGCAAAGGCTGTATGCTATGTTATCGGGCCGCGACGTGGGCATATCTCTCCGATGGGCAGTCAGGATGTCGCCGTTGGCGTTTTTGCGGATCACCACTTCGAGGGACAACGCTCGACCCTATTTGACGCCATCTATATCCCATCAGGAAAAGAACATGTCCAGGCTCTCTCGAAAAATGGTCGCGCAATACATTGGGTTAGGGAGGCATTTGGGCATTGTAAGCCCATTGCCGCTGTCGGTGAAGGTATGGATAATTTCGCAATATCGAGCGCGGGTCTGAATCGTCGGCGGCTCCAGCGGTGAACTTCTTGCGTGATGTCATCCAGTTAACCGAAGTTGACCTGTTCCGCCCGGGCGGTCATGACGATGTAGTGGTGTCGTCTTACGGAGTTGTTTCGACAGGACGCTACAGTCCTTCCTCGATGGTGGCAGATATTCCAAAGTTTGAGGCAGAGTCAAAGGGGTTCGTCTCCAGCTTCGCTTACCAGATTAGCCAACACCGCTGCTATGAGCGGGAGATGGAGGGCCTTACGGAGAAGATTGCTTTCTGAAGCGAGATGATCGCAAACGTTGTATTAATTAGTTGCACTATATGTGTGCCTCTATTCCACATGAAAGATAGGCAGGCGTGACGACTCATGCATTGGTGACGATGATGAGCGGCCATGACCGAGATGACGTGGCTATCCCTGAGATCAATGGTGTAGCAACGGAATCGTAGTACTTTGAGAGGTAAACCAGCGTGGTCGTGACCTTCGGCACAATCACCTCAGAGCCTTCAGGCGGCGTACTACTTGACGGTCCTTGACGAAGTGCGTCGTCTGCAACGTTCACCCAGACGGCTACTTTCGCAACTTTTACGGATAAAATCACCGCTTTTGAAGAAGGTATACGAGCGGGAAAAAGATTGAATGGTAGATCGAACGCGACCTGCGATGCGAAAAGGACAGGTCGAGGCCGGTAGGTTCGAATATCATCGGAACGATTACGGAGGGTATCAAACCGAGAAGGCGTGTCGACGGAGAAATGGCTATAAAGCTGTGAGCGCGAAGCAGCACTCCTGACGATTCCTAGAGGATCTAGCCGGAAAAAGTAGTTGTCCAGCCGCATCTTTAGAAACACGAGCGCTGTCGCTCAGCCGCTAAGGAAGTGAATAGGTATTGAGGAAAGAACAATCAATATTTCAGTGTACCCTTACCAAGAGTGTTGAGAATGGGAACGCTGGCGGAAAGGATAAGAATTTTGAGTAACGGAATGGATCTGAGCATGTAATTCTGGCGAACATAATCATGCTAATGTTCTGCGATCGACTATACGATTGATACATATTATACGCTGCATAAAGAGTTTATCGGAAGTTCTCTATGATGCACATGGAGGGAATGAGTGAGGTACGAAGTGAGAATTGGAACGTACCAGGTGCCTGACAGTACGACCAGCCGGAGATGCCAGCCCGCACAGGGAGCTCGGGAATAAGTAAGGTGAACGTTATCGCGAAACGAAGAAGTTCTGCGATGTCTGTCGCTATGATGGCGAGTTCTATGAGGACGTGGAGGACGAGACAGGGGTGTTTTGGAACAAATGAGCGGCAAGAACGTACGCTGAAATTCGAGGGCGGACGACGTCAATTATGGACGACAAGGACCTACATCCCAGCGACGACTACTCGCATCGGTTCTTCATCTGGCACGAGTGGATACAGGAACGTCTATCCCGTCGACGCTCCGAGTCTTTGTCTCATCCTCATGTACAGGCACACGGCCCCCTCTCGATCGAGAATGTGTTCGACTACTTTGCAACATCCATGTTTTACGACAAGCAGAGCAACAACCAGGTCCTCCGCATGCAGACAATGCACACAGGCGCACCCATCCTGAACGAGGCAGAAGAACTCAAGTACGCACGTCTTCTCGCTCCTCCTTTCCGCTTCCGCACATCTTTTCAGACGCTTCACCGGCATCGAGTTTGCCCTCGCACATGCATCCCCTCCCTCCCTCTTCGTCATACAGAAGCGTGAGCGTCTATCTCCAGACCAAGGTTCGTCCACCTTTTGTTACCCCGCCCTCGATCACATCCTCCTCTCAGTCAAGCCGCTCGCCGTCTACTTCATCACCAACAACCGAATCTATCAGTCCCCCGATGTGTACACTCTCCTTTCGAATAGACTGGTACTCCACCTCCTTGGTTCCTTACCACCCGCTCAGTCCTTTCTTGTCCAGCTCACCTCTCTGAACGCGCTCCAGTCATCCCTTGATATCCTTCGCAGACATCGCCCCGATTACACTCCCCGCTCTGGTTTCGTATGGCCCATAATCGACTCCGACGTGCAACCCCAAAAATCCAGTGTGGGTACCCTCGATGAACCTGTCATCGATGCCTCCGAGAAACACAAACTCCATGGTCCTAAAAAACATCAGAATAATTCGCTCATGATACGTGCTATGAAAACGACGGCAATGCATTCTAGTATAGCCGCGTCTCGTTCCCAGCCCGCCCTGTCTAACCTTCCCGCCCTCGCTACCCCATCTGGTCCGCAAGCTCAAACACCTGCTCCTTCTCAGAGGACACCAACTCCGAAGGTACCTTCCGCCGCTCCAAGCCCACAGGATCATGCTCCTGTCAAAGGTCCCATCGGTGCTGGCAAGAAAAAGAAAAAACGCATGTCCCATCTGCCTCGTCTGACCAATTCATTCACACATGCCATAGGTACATCGGTCCTGACCACCTGACTTTCGGGTCTCTCAACATCACTCCACCATCACTCCACTTTTTCAGACAATATTACTTTAGCTTTGTATATGTGCGCGTGGACTTGTGCACCGTATGAAATCCATGAGAGCATGCATATTCTTCATTGGTGAAACTACCGTCCGCTCACTCCTGTTAGTCTGTCTGTCAGCCATTCAAGGGGTGTTGGCAACGCCCCATTCCGAACACCTCCTACGGTTCCCAAAGCGAGTGGGTTCGCTGATGCGAACGAATCCTTTCGTGCCTTCGATGCTGTCTTTGCTGGGTAGCGCGTCAGTATCTGATAAGAACATTTATTGGATATCCACATGGACTTCATCAAAAATATCCCAATGCGTGACCGAGAAATAAAGACATTGACGCGACACATACCCGAGTTGCTGATTTCCTCCACGTTCGTTTCCAAGACGAGGCCACCCTGGATGATCTCCGCAAGGATATGGTGAACCTGGACGTATCTTGTTAGTTCAGTGTGCCACGCACGTTTTACAAAAACTCTACTTCGTCAAAGTGGAATACGAGATCAAGTTCGCAAACGTTCTCAAAGGCGCGGTCCAATGCTTCCACGAAGACCTTTTGTTCCAGCATCCGGTACTATTACACGGGAATGCTCCACTAAACGGAGTTGGAACCCACTTACCTGGATCAGGTCTAGTATACCTAGTTCGCTCTCGGCGCCGTCCACGACGAACACAAAGTATAGCGTAGCGTAGTTCCTGTACACGACCCGCCGGCGCTCTTCCGAGTCATCCTTGGGCCCGAGGAAGGCCTCGAGTTCGGGTGCATCCAAAAAATTGCATAACCCAGCTGGTCGGATCGAGATCAGCGAAAATATCTTCTGAATGACGGTTTGGGAAGACTGATGAAGCGGTGTATAGAACTTGGTCAACCTTGGAATACCAGACGTATTGACTGAGATTCTCGGCGTTGAGTAGGGTAGTGAGAACGGACGCAAAAACAAAACTAACAGATCAGAACTGCGTGTATCATGACTGTCCCGTTTAGAGAGTGTTCCGCAGATCCGAATGCACCGTGTGAGCGTTTCATTATCGTCAAGCAATCAGATAAGATTCGGACCGTTTCTACTCGAATGTTCTACTGCAGAACAATATTTACATTCGGACAGCCCAACACTCACTGGCCGATCACGATTCGTCTCTCGGCAAGGTCCATCCGGGTTGCAATCTCCCGGCGAGATTGCCGACGGGGCCAGCTAAACCACCTTGGCTTTTGAAACTCTCAAGAAAATTTTTGATCAGGTTGTAATCCGAGCTGGACCCGTCGGCTTCCTCTTCCTCGTCCCCGCCCCCCTGCTCCAGCAAACTTTCGAGCTCAGCTTGCATCGAGGCCTCAATATCCATTTCGATGTCGTCATCTGCGGGAGCTGCGCGGGCCTTGCCTTTATCCTTTTTTGTAGGCAGCGAGGGCTGCGACTCTGACTCGATGGTAGATTGTCGCAACCGCAAGAGCTCGGTATCCATGGTCTGCATGACCGCTTCGAAGGAATCCAAGTTGGGGTCCGCGTCTGACCGGGCCCCTGACACGGGCGAACGAGACTGCTCGGACACCATCTTTGTTGCCTCGTTCGTTTTCTTTGCTGACATACCGGTCGGTACATATGCTAGATATTGTTAACCTCCCCTTCACGCCCTGTAGATTCTGAGATTGCGCACCTCCTCGCCTTCGTCGCTCTTGGATTATATCATTCCACATTTCATCAGATATGCCCAGTGCTTGACGTGAAAATTCAAGAAATTCTGTCTCTTCTTCATTCATGTCCACCTCAATCTCACCAATTACTTGAGGTCGGTCTTCCTCTGACTCGCCATCCTCATCATCGCCACCAGCCAAGGGGTCTGACGATGAGGACTCATCATCAGAATCAACCCCTTCGTATCTATCACGCGGGAGAAGTGGGGGACGGATGAGGCGCGTCTGCACTGGCCAAGTCCGCTCTCCCATAACAGTGTCATCGACGCCAGTGGCAACTTTGGAGGTCCCGGTTTCAACCTGTTCAGTCAGAATTGTAGTTTTGGCAACACGCTGCGTATTGAACGAGGCAGGCATTTGACCATATTCGGACGCCGGAAGAGCAGGGACGAGGCTATCCATTGCTTGCTGGCGAGCTGCTTCTGCCACCTTTCGGCTGCCTGCATCGGACTCTACGCTATCCGAGGCAGACGATTCCTCGTTTCTGAACAGATCTTCGTCGTCACTATCCACCTCATCTTCGTCAGAGAATGCTTCACTACAAACGCCGCGGAAGAATTGAGAAATGTCAGTTGACAGGGATTACAATGTGGAAACAAGGAGGCCGTACTCTTCGAACCGTGCGCCTTCGACATCTCCCTTTCCTTCTACAAAACGCTCCACCTTTGCAGCGAGATCGCGGAGCTTGTCCGTTTGTCCCTTTGCGACCCTGTCTTCCTCCACTTCGTCACCGCCCGTTTTCATAATGTCCGTCGCCACCGCTGAGCCACCAGCATGCATGGCACGTTCAAGCACCTCATCAAAGTCTGTTGCGTTAACATTCAGCCAATCATCCGAATCCTCCGCTTGTATCAAACTAGTATCTGGGAGGTTTTCGGGGGCCCGGAATAGTGCAGCATTGAACAGAGCTGCGAAGGATGGTCTGGAAATGTCGCTGCAGGAAGGGAGGTTAATCAACCAGAGATACACCACTGATAACGTGGTTACATGTACATACTCTTCTCGTCGAGCCTCGACAAAAGTACTAGCCGCCTTGTTCTCAAGTTCGTTCCATAGCTGTGAGCCCTCTACTTCTCCGCGGAAGTAACCTGCAGTAACAAGACGGGACAAGTACGCCTTATAATCAGATGACCGGCGAAGAGCATCTTTGCGTGCCTCGGCCTAGCGGCAAGACGGATGAGGAGCTTGACATAAAATTTTTGATGATACTCACGGAGGAGATCTGTGATTCCGTACTCGACTTCACAACATCTGCACGATTTTTGGATTCTTGAAACAGCATCTCAAACCCACAAGCCTGAAAAGTCCATATGAGCGGTTGAGTAGATGAGTCCAGTCGGGTAACTGACCAGTTTCATACCAACATCTCGCCAACGCCACGCAGAAGTACCTTCTCTCTCTTCAAAATGTCCGAAAATTTTTGGGGGATAAAACTTTTGGCCTAATAACTGTGCATAAGCGGTGCGTGTCATCTTGACCCTGCACAACACATTTGGGCGTGGTGGAAAGCGTGCCATTTTGTGGGCCACCTATCGCCATCTATCAAGACATGCCAAACACAGAAGTGTTTGCACTCACACGAAGTTGGATTGCATCGCGAGTATAGAATGTCTCTACCGGCTTCTGAATCAGCGATTGATCTACCGTGAGGGCACGCGCGATGTCGATGGGAAGATAGACCAGAGTCGTATGTACGTGGTTGCACGCCACGCCCGGATACCCCGAGATCCGCTGCCATACAGCATCCTCGACCGCCTTGGGTGCAAAGGTATCAGCAGATGTGTCTCGTACAAGGAGAAGTGCATCATCGGTGGCAATATAATCGTCTTCGTCTGCAGCAAAGTCCTCATCGTCGTGTTCCCTCCCGCCTGGAATGCGAGGACGTTTTCTCAGCTTGCTGGGGGGAGAAACATGAGAGAGGGGGATGAGGTGCAGACGACCACCATATATCCATACCTGCAGCGTAAGAGCAAAGAGATAATTCAGCTGATGATTCTCACCGTTTCACAGAAGAGGAGGGGTGCGCACCCTGTTGGTCGCGTTCGAGGGGTTCACCCACCGTGGCAAGGATTCGGCCGCCTCGATGAGCAAGAACTCGCCATCCGAGTCGGACACGCTGTGTACGCCAGATGAGTAAAAAGAGGCGAGGTGTGGAGAGTGCGAGCAAACCTGATGACGACGTCCCACCGCTTGGAGATCTCTCTGAGGAGCCAGACAACACACCACTCATCGTCTATGGCGTCGCCGACACGCATGCGGCTCTCGAGAATGTTTTTGTCATCGCCGCGGCGGGCATCTGGATCTGGCGCGATCCTGAGCTGAAAGGGGTCGCGATGCCAAAGGATGTCAGGGAGGAGGGTTGGGACTATGTCGTGAATGCACGCGGCGAGGGACGTGCAGGAGATCCTATCGGCGAGTGGAGGCGGGGGATGGAGCACATACAGCAGCGTGTCTTCAGAGATCGACGGGGCACGGCGGAGAATGTCCATATTGGTAGCTGCGACAGCGTCTGCGACACAGCTCAGAACTCAGTGCCATTATGGCAGCACACGCGTCCTTCAAGGACAGGACATTGATTGCGGTCATTGGCGACGAAGTACACGATCCAGCTCTCCTGTGGACTTACCTGCAGCTCAGACTTTACAGGATTCGATCACCGGCCTGTTACTCGCGGGCGTCGGCCACATCAACGAACACCAGAAGAAGAATTTTCTCGTCGTCGATTCCAGTGCGCTCGCTGGTGTATCACCCCAGCCCTTTTTCCTTCTTACCTTTCCTCAGAGACACAGATATCGACCATTGAGGAAGCTTTGCAAGAATTCACAGAACGCAAGGATGTCGCAATCCTCCTCATTAACCAGCATGTGCGTGCCAAGTCACGGAAGCCCTCCAGGCTGATTTCATCACTTGCGTTCCACCAATCTAGATTGCAGAGAAGATCAGACCAACGGTCGATCGCTACCAGCAGGCTTTCCCTACTCTCCTCGAGATCCCATCCAAGGACCACCCGTACGGTACGTGACCACTTCACTTGCTTCACTCCAGCGCTCGTTGCATATGCTTTTCATTCATCTTACGCTCCCACAGACCCTGAGAAAGACTCCGTTTTGAAACGCGTGCAGAGGCTTTTCGGAGAGTAGTGCTTGTCTTTCCAAATCCTTATGTACCTTATCGTCCATGCCACCACACGGTGCATTCGCGTTTTCCAGCATTGATCCATTACCCGTCACACTGGCTAAAGCTATACTGGGATTGATTGCAGTGTCATGCAGCACATCAGCGCAAGCTGCCTACATCTGAGCGTGCTACTGTGTTCTGCTCAGCCCTTGATGTGGACTTGCGGTGCCCGGCGCGTGTATTCAGGATGGATGAAACCGCATAATAGGCTCGTTCTCGCGAACACCTGGTGACCGCTCAACAAACACCCTGATCGGGTTGCGACTTTCCGAGTCTATTACGGGTCCAGTTGGAACAGGCCAGACCACATCAACAATCAGTGCATTCTCCTTGGCATGTAAAGACGATACGCACTGGGTATGTCTATGAAGAGGTACCTAAACACGAAGTATCCTTCATCATTCTGTTGTATCTCGTCAGCACAAAGGTCCCGTTGCACCCACCCCACACGTAGTCACGAGGACGCCAAACGACAAGTAGCACGGCGGGCACTCGGGTGTCACCCCGTGTGCTTTGTCGGGCATATTGGTTGTGCTAGCACTCAGAAATTGTTCGACGTACCCTTACGAGATCTGCATGTACCTCCCCCTCCGTCCAAAGTGTTCCCCCGCTGTGACCGCCTTCATCGTGTGATCTCCGCCCGCGGAGTCCAGCAAACAGACCTGTTAGTCCCCACCAGGAGTACTGGTCGGTTCTTTCATGATCCTTGCTCTTCTCTCTGTCAGTCGCTGCCGTGGGTATCGCAGGAGGAACGTCATCCCCTCTGAGATACTTAAATGCGCTTCTTGCCGACTCAATAAGGGGCATCATGTTCTCTTTAATGTCTTCGAAAGTCAAGGCAGTCAGAAGATCGACATAACCGGCCCCTTGAGTGTCCTCTTCCATCGTACGTGACGCAAAAGTGGAACCTTGGACATAGAAGTTCAACAGCATGTGCTCTCGGCCGGAGGAGTCAACCGCTATTTGCGATGCTACATGTCGATGACGGTGGCGTGGACGTACGGAAGAAGGAGGGTTGTTGTGAAAAGTAAGAGGAGTATGAAGGTATTTTGCGACCTGGCCGTCGACAAGTCATTCGAATCAATAAACGATTCGACATTCAAGACCACTGACTCACTCGGGGAGAAGATTTGATTCGGCCGCACGCGTCATTATACAGCACAGTGGGAGAATTCTTTGAAAAAAGTTCCGTGGTAAGCGCGTAGACGAGCACAGCGGACAGGCCAGCACCGAGCAATATCACAGTTAAATTGGTGGTACGCTGAGTCGTGCGTACCACTATAATATAGCAAGAATCAGCGAAGTGCACTCTGATGGCTTGAAGACTGGATCTTGAACATACCTTTGCCCCCGACACTCAGCTCGGACCATTTTTTAACCTTCTCTCCACGTCTTAGAGTTGCCTTTGAGATGCCAAGTTGAAAAGGTCCAACCGAGTCTTCCTTGCTAGAGTAGGATGTTCTTTGTTTTTGGTCGAGCGCAGACGAGAGCAGGGAAGATGGAGTGCTTTGACCGCTGGTGTATGCTCTGAGGCTGGCACACCGAGTGAGAGATAGCTGGCGTGCTTCGAGAAGAGAACATGCGTGTAGACGCAGCGCAGAACGGAAAGACCTCGATATACGAGCGGGTGAAATCTTGGACGCTGGCATCGCCGAAGGCGCAACGAAACCTTATTTGGGAACACACTACTACGAAGAGTCCAGTCTCGGGAATTATAATAAGTGTCATATTGGGACCCTCTTCAAAGTGCGCGTACAGTGAAACTTGTAAATTAAACGCAAAGTCCAGTAAATATCCTGCCCACTCGAAATTGGTCGATTCGGATGGGATAAGAAAAAAAATTCCCATTAGCCGACTCGAACGACTGACCTCGTCATTGCTACTAGTGACGCGCTCTACCAACTGAGCTAAACGGGAATACGTTCATTGGAGCCATCCCGGCAACATGTCACTGCATGCACCGGAGAAGACGAAGATGTTGCGGCGTCAACTAATCTAGTTCCCAAAGCTACGCAACCGATCAATAGTCGCCTTTTTCATCTGGACTTTGGAGTCAGCAGAATCTTCGACCATCGATGAGTAAACTTACCGGTGGACTAATCCCATCACCTTCGAAATATGCCAATACAAACTCCTCTGCGACCCAATCACTCTCTACAGCACCCAGGCCCGAAAACACCAGTTTCCTCGGGCATGCTGGGTCCCCGGTAGGCGCGGTGAGATGGACATCAAGAGGATATCCCTTTGAGAGCTTAGTAGCGGGGAAATTTGATTTGAGTTTACGAAGAGGAGACTGGACAGCGGCTTCAGTTTCAGCGGGAAGAGTTCCACGAGATTTGAAGAGTTGTAGACGCGCTGTCAGAGCACGGACAAAGCCATCACGGAGATGAGTGTACGAGGTGTTGCGAGTCGGTACTAGGGCCGTGGAGATGTAAACAGGCTCTAGAGGGAGAGGAGAGGAGGCCTCACCGATGCGGAGGACGCATGAAGCGTTTCGGACTATGTAGTCAATTTTCTCTTCGGGTGTGGCAGTGATGGGAATCCGCTGCGGTGTTCACCCATATCAGTATGGGCGGAGATTGCAGGTACGGTGGAACGAACTTTGAGCTTTGGTACGGTAAGGTCGGCGTAGAACCCGACAGAATAGACGTGGATACCGAGGAACGAGACTGTCCGTACGCCGACACCCAAGAGGGAATGGGGGGGGTGAGGAAATCTGGAAGGGACTCGCAGTTCTCTCGGGAACTCGACGGAGGTGGCAGGATCGACTGCAGGAATGAGGTGAACGGAGGGTCAGGTGAAAACGGGCTTACCTAGGACGTCGGTTTTGTCGGGTGCATCGAGACGGACGGAGGACACGGCAAAGGCAGCCGAAAACAGAGAGGCGACGCCGTAGAAGAATGGCTTTGAGCGCGGCGAGCAGAGTAGGCGTGACATGATCAAGCTCCGTTACGACGGCGTCAACTTCAAGTCCCTGGCCGACGCGTCAGCGTACATATATAAACCATCCGTCGTATGTCTCATCCCCTTTCCCCAGATCTCCCATTTCCTCTCATCTGACTACATCTTCATGACTACCCTTGATCTGTCCTACCCCAGCGTCATCGCAGAGCTTGGCTCTGGCAACTTCTCTATCCACGGCGTGGATATGGACGAGGATGATATCGACGTCCTTGACTCTCCTGCTGAAGAGACCGTTCTTACTCCAAATCAGTCTTCGTACGAGAAACAATCCGCCAATCTCGCCGTGTACCTTGATGCTCTCCCCTACAAGTGTGAGTCTCTCCAGGAAATGCAGGGCAAGCTGGAGCACATCATTTCAAGGCTCCTTATATGTGCCGAGTCTAAGAATTGGAGCGCCCTCACAGCTTGGGATGCATCGCTCCAGTGGTATGTCTCAAATCACCGTTTATCTCTCATTCGAGTCTTATTTCTTCCAGTTGGCTGCAGTTGCGCTACCCTATGACAACCTCTACCCGCGCCAAGCTGGTTACATTCTATTATGAACTGTGTCTCATTCCTGGTTTGGACGTCCGCGTCATCCGAAGCTGGGCAGACATGATCTCCCGCCTCCTTGGCAAGACGGGGAAACGCAGGCTCGATTCCAAGGATTTACGCCTTCCATGGTTCCCACTTTGGCAAGTCCTTTACAAGGAATTATTTCCAAAGAAGCGTCTTGGCCAGACAAAGTGTGCAATCTCTGCATTCCCAGTACTCGTTTTGTTGACGCCCTTCGCAGTCGCAACCTGAACAATATCTTGCTCTATGTCGCAGAAAGTTGCAAACCGTTCTTTCCCGCCGAGGACATCCCCGAAATGCTCAACACCTTTTTGCCGATGATCACTCCGAACGTGAGTTGTGCCACACTTTGGATGCCTGTATCCATAACTTAAATCATATGAAGACTACTCTTACCATGATTCCGGTGCTCACTTCATTCCTGCCCCCCACTCATCCACATCTCTATCTTCCAGTCATCTTCAGACTCTGGGAAGCATTCAACTCTTTTTCGATGGACGATCGTTTCCTCGAATTGGCTGGAAATTTGGCGGAGGAACACGTTGCGGGAAAGGCTGGTGATTTTGGTGAAGAAGGCGGTGCACAGTGGAAGGATGTCGGTATATGGTCCGAACAGGAATGGACTTTACTGGTCAGCAAGGGATTTGAATCCATGTGTAGGCTCTTAATCACGTATCAGCCAATCCATATCCCTCATTTTTGTTTCCAGATGTTCCTGTAGGAAGATCTAGAGTGAGGACATTGGCGCTGAGCTTGTCCGCCTCATTAACAATGTTTTCTGCAGACTCCCAACATGACCCCTGCGCACGCAGATGCAGCGTCGTCTCGCCAGGGATCTAAAATCAAGAAAACTATCAGTCGCATAAGTGAGTCAGATCGTAGTCTGCTTTGTCTGTGGTGGAGAACCAGTATGCTCCTCATATAGATGCTCTCGCCAAGTTATTCGTCTACTCAATGGCTGTCGATGGGCCTCTTCGTGGTCACTCTGCCTCAGCAACACCGCCTTCCCAAAGTGAACAGGCAACATATCTCGCGGGATCAAAGGCCATGGACACATTGGACCGTCTGATTACCAGCATCGAATCGTTTTTTCACCCATCTAACCATGGTCATTGGACGGTGCTGGTGAGTAGGTCCAGCCCTTCTACCTTCCTTTCTGACTTCGAGTCTAGCTCACAAATTTCCTTCAACGTTTGGCCGCCGAGTTCGCTGATCGTTGGTTTGAGGAACAACTGCCTTCCTGTCGCACACCAGCGGTGAGTATCCTACGCGATGGTTCACAGATTTCACATTGACACACATCTCGAGACTTGCCGTCTCACACCGATGATTCGTCGAGTGTTCGTCACCAGCCTCCTGACACCTGCCCTACTTGCCATGTTTTCGAAAGATCCTCTCGCTCTCGCTATGACCCAGGGAGCTCTGCGCGTAATGGCTCGACTCGAACCCGCACTGGTCATGCCCGAACTGCTTGAACGGGCATACGGAGGGTTAGAAGTTGTCAATGAGACACACCGAACTACGGCAGTTTTGAAGATCCTTTCTGGATTATCGCTTCCCTTGGTTTCCGAGAAGGTGTGGCAGCCTGGTCAAAAACACCTTCTGCCTCTCCTTGACTTATGTATCCCAGGAATTGATCTGGTTTGTCGCATTCTTCTCGCCTTCAGTTTGCTGTTTGACGTCCCTCGGCACAGAACGACCCAAACAAGACTATATGCGCGACCTCGTTTATAGTCAGTGTGATCCAGCATGTCAAAGTCGGCGATATCTCCATGCATCAATCTGGGTTCGCGTTATCTGGCGACACAGCTAGTGAAGATCTTATGGAACTTGACAATGACGAGACTCGACTTCCTGGGGGCGTTGAGATGAGCCCGTTCACTTCTTTGGGTAGAGAGGAAGAACGCGCTCTTGTTCGTGAAAGCACTTCAGGTTTTGCAGGTATTCGATCTGTGTGCTATCAAGTTCCGTAAGAGACTCATTATTGTAGATTGGGTGGTATCTCTCTTCCGCCGCATCCTCGCGCTGTACGAGAATCTCCCTGAAGAAGGAGGTAGAAAAAAGACGACGGGTGGTAAAACCGAGGAAGCTGTTCTGAAGTCCATAAAAAGCATGGCCGACGTCGTCTGCCTCCATCTTTCGAATCAGCTTTTCGATCTGGTTCTCAATTTGGTCTACGATTATGCCACCACGAACGCGAAGTCAAATGCAGTGAGAGCATTTGGACATCTCGTTGCATGTCTCGCCCGTGCGAAGCCACAACAAACAATTGACAAGTTTTTACCGTTCTGCACGTCGCAGATCAAAGAAGAACTGAAACATGGAGCGTCGAGTATCCGCACGACCTCGACGCACGAAAGCGTCCCCTCTGACACTACCCTGCACTGGAGTAAGCACCGATCCATGTTTTTCCTGGTTTCATGCTAAACCATTCAATCTGCTACGGTAGATATGGCCATTCTTAGGGGCTGTCTAGGGTATGGTGGCACTGCCGTAGGTTACGAAAGAAATCTTTTTCAAGATTTGTCGTCTGACGACCTCCAAAGTTGCTCAAACATAAGGAGGCGATTATCCAGCTTTTGTCACTGTTGCTTGAGAAAACGAAGAGCGAAAGAGGGTACTCAGGGACCTCCGCTCTGGTCTCACGAGTCTTGCATACCCTGACAACAGTTTACCCCATCAACAATCATTTTGTCAACAGTGATCGATGGCTGGACCGAGGTCGGGATTTCGGCATTCTCATTTCGGTGTTCATGCTAACCTTCTGAATAGACTTTAACAAGACTCATAACACACAGTGGGGTCATCTTTATGAACCTAACGACGTTAAAATTGAATGGCATGGTAAGAGGATTTTGTTCCATCGGCCTTCGGCGGAAGCTTCTTGATCTGTTCTAGTCCCAAGTGACGAGGAAGTTGAATTCGTGCTTCAAATATTACACCACACTGCATCGCCAACGCTAGACAAAATTGAGACCCTTGTAAACTCTCCTGGTAGATGGGATAGCGCTGCACGTAACGATTTCTGTCGGTGGGTGCTGTACTACGAATTGACTGTATTTTTTTTTTAACGAAACTGTAGATATCTGGCTTTTTCCAAGGCAATCTGGAATGGGATGCCAACAATTTACAAGGAATCCTACAAGGAAGATGCCAACCCCTGCATCGATCCGGACGTCGATGTGGAAGGACTCATTGTTGACCAGTTGAATGTTCAAGCAGGAATAGTTCTAACGAATCCACAAGATCCGCGCTATCAACGTGTTGTGGAACTGAGAACACGATTCGGAAACCTTACACATCTTGCTGCGGCGAAGTTGCACCAGGACCGAGACGAGGAAGATCATATTGACGCCGTCATTGCGGTGGTCAAAGCTCTTGATACATTTTTCCTCAACTACGGGATGGGCAGAGGAGATTTCGCGGCTTTACGGAAGAACTTTTCCCAGTCCCGAGAGTATGTCTAGTCTACTTTCCCAGAAGCGGTTACTCATCTCGCTGTGTCCAGAGTGAATCGCGTGTCTTCTCGTCAAAAAGATAACGCACGAGCTGTCTGGCTGAAGAGGGCGCAACTTTACCACTCCGGCCGCCTGTACATACTTGCCCTATATCGCCGACGCTCAGAATTGGACGATCGATTATTAAAGGACGACCTGGCGGAGCTTTGTTTATCTCCTTACACTAGGGTGCGGCGGTACGCGAATAAATGTTTTTTGTGATTATTTTTTCACTTGTCTTGTAGTCTTGCGCAGAATGTTCTGCACAATATAAGCGGCGTGAGTTCCCCACATCGTGCTCACGCGTTGAGCAGCCCATTAATGACCAGAGTAGTACTACGTTCGCTCTACTAGGTACATCTTGCCAATGATGTTCGAGTCCTTAAGCAAGGGGAACAACCCTGATCGAATGAAAGGCGCCCTTTACGTGCTGGGGACCAGGGGAATAAGTGAGTCCTCATATCTATTTCTTTGTCCTGCACTAATTTAATCTATTGGAAAGCTGCATATATAATGGCCGGTATGTCATGGAGTGCTCTGCTGTTATCGGACTCACAATTTCGCAGATCAAGAGTTGCAGAAGCGCTACTTACTTTCCTTGCTAAAATGTCAACATGAGGAGAAAGTATGGATTTTATGTATTTGCTGTCATTTACTAACGTGTAGGTGGTTGGTAGCCTTCGGTTCAGAAGCTTGTCTCTACAAACTCCTCTGACTGCCTCATTCACCTCAACGAAGAGACTATCCGCACGTCTGCATACTCTGCGGATGTTCAAAGAGTCAGTGTTGCTGTTCGCAACCTTGAAGCGGACCTGGAATTTTATAGCATCGACAATGAGTTACGGAAAACTGCTCTAGCAGTGGCCCCTAGGAGAGTTCGGAAACAGCTTCAGGAGCACGAGGATACAGTAAGTTGCGAGGGCGAAAATTAGAATGACATGCTGCAGTGCTGATACTTATTGCTCTCCTGCAGATGAAATCTGTACTCGATATTGCGATGCATCCTACAACTCACGTATGTACCCGCTTATTCTCATGACCTGCCATTGATGATCATGGTATCAGTGGCGATATGTTCAAATAGCCATTACTTTCATTCTCGGGCTCATGAAACGAGACGCTCCGACGCTACCGGGGGCGATAAGATTCTTGATGGAGCAAACCACAAATGTCCAGCCCTTGATCCGACTCAATGCACAGCAGTGAGAATCTTTTTTAATTTTTAATTTTTTGCAATGTCATTCGTAAATGATGGGGTTTTTTCAGGGGTATCGTGCGAGAATCACTCTTCATCAAAATGAGAACCTATGCAAAGAGTGACAAAGAGCTTTGGCTCTGTCAATGGCGAAATCCGTTGTCGAGGGAAATTCCCGTCAATAGTCGCGACGAGTTCTTGAGCGACCTCCAAAAGCCTGTAGTAGGACCTAAGTAAGCATAGTCAACAGCATACTGACAACTTGAATGTGTTAACAGTTTTCCAGGGGCCTTTTCGTTGATAAGTTTGAGACTGGGTTCTTGGCGTGGACCCCAACCATCCAAGGATATACGATGCCCAATCAACCTATTGTGTGGGATGTGCCATCCTCCGAATCACTAGCCATCATAAGCGAGCACATTGGTAAACAGTACTATTCGAATCTGGCTGCGTTGTGGAGCCAGGAGATAGAGAATTTCGGTACCGCTGATTTGCGACCAGAAAACGTTCTGTTCGTCAAATCCATTGGTATGTGTTTTCGCGCAGGCTCCAACTGGTGGTTAACGGTCATGTGGCGCATAGCCAAGATGCTTGAAGATTCTACTTTACAAGATCTGCTTGAGGTAGTGGAGCCTCTGCTCACCAATACGAATAAATTCCAACAGGCAGCGGCGGCCGAAATCCTGAGTGGTTTACTTCGCGGTATGTTGATTGTGATTTACGTCCACATGCACTCAAGTACCGTAGGATCCAAGCACTGGTCGCCCCGTAGTCTTAATGTTCTATGGAGCTGGTTTGTGCCTCGGTTTGACCGCATTCTGTCCCAAGCTCGACCAGATACCGTGGTTTACTGGACTTCGTTCCTTCAGGTGAGTATTTCAATTGCTATTCTTTCCAGGTAGCTGGATTTTTATACAAAGATGGTACTGGAAGACCGTGATCCTCGCCGAAACCAGCCTCTTGTAGACTGGATTTTGACGCTCCAACTAGACTTCCAAGCAGACTCGGCATTCGCAGGTATATTCTAGGATAATAACGACACTGACTGTGCCACTCACGTCCTCGCAGTCACAAAACCGTTGAATGCAGTTGTCGCGTTGATGGATGCTGTAGGCGTCCGATTCAATCCAATCTCAGGAAAATATGTGTCATTGTTCTTCGACAATGCAGGCACGAACTATGCAGAAGTACACCTTCTAACACCCCTCATGTGTCTGATTAAATTGGAATTCTTGCACAGATTCGGAATATCATAGCAAGTGCTCTTTATTGCATCGCAGGGAATAAGTGGCGTCCTTCGTACTCCTCGGTAGCTGCACTAGTAGCTGCGTGCCGTGAGACAAAGGACCCTTTTGGTACTCGGTGAATATGCTATCCGTCTCTGTCTGACGGTTCTGAGCAGTCCTGCAGAGAATGCGTGTTCGACGATCGATTCCAGCAGATTGTTCGACAGCTTGGTGACTGGAAGAATCATCGGTTCCCCCCTCCGCGAGTGTCTCAGTCGCAGGTAAGTGGTTGACCATGATCCCGTGGATCTCATCTGATCTCGGTAACAAGTTTGATAAAGTCGGCCTTACAAGCAAGTGGATTTATACAGATTAGCTGTCATTTTACTGACCCTTGTTGAAGTGCTGTTATGGTTGTGGGTTGCTTTTCATGGCTCTGAAGCGTGTCTTGCATCTCCGTCAGCCATGAAGATGCTGTGAGTTTTCTTTCCTGTGTGGGCTGCGCAATATTCGCTCATACCGACAGGCCGGAGATAATTAACATGTCAGAACTCAACGACAATCCGGAATTACAAAAATACAGCAGCGCAGTATTGCAGGTGATGTCTAGTGTTCACTTACCAGCCATGTTTGCAGAGGCCGTTCTCGAAAAGCTGGTGGAAGCGATACAAACTTCTGATGTATGTAGACAGTCTATCGCTGGCAATCGAGATTTAACGGAAATGACAGTCCTGGCGCATTCGATTGCATACATTACCGGCACTGGTGATGTTTTTCTATCGTAATCAATTAATGATATCACCCGCCGGTGTCTCAAAGACCATGGACGTACTCCTGGATTGTCTTGCAGATGAAAATGTAGAGGTTCGCGAGATGTCTTCGAAGACACTATCCAGCATAGTTCGTTGCTCGCAGCGTCAAAACATTATACCCCTCAAGGTACTCGATAGATCACAAGTCTGCTCTCCGACTGACATTTCCACACTAGAATCGATTCCTCTCAGTGGCTCGTTCAATCAAGCTGCCCTCGCGCTCAGCACCTAATTATAGTGAATCGATCAGGAAACTACATTCCGCTATCCTTGGGCTTTGTGCCCTAATCGAAAGCTTTCCCTACTCGGTGGAATCTTGGATGCCACCTTTGACGGAAGGTTAGCCGTATTCCATTCATCGTCACTATGTTGCCTTGAATCAATCTTAACAAATTTCATATCTTCAGTACTCGCCCGACATGCGACCGATCCTCCTCCGATTTCGACAACAATACGTCAGTGTGCCTCCGAATTTAAGAAAGTATGTATTCCAGTTGTGTAAGGTGTGATTATCTAAGTACAGCACTTTCTACGTAGACGCACCAGGTATGACGTTTCCTTACGACCCAACTGAACGCATATCTCAATGTCTGATAAGGATACATGGCATAAAGACCAATTATCATTTGACGAAGATCAATTGCAAAGCCTTTCCACTATGCTGGTTGGCACATCATATTGTAAGGAAGCATTACCCTAGTTATGTGAGAGCGTATTGACAGTCCCCCAGACGCCTGATTTGATGCCTTCGCACAACGGACAGAAGATGTGCTGAGTGAAAGGAATGTACCTGAAAAGGATTGATTAAAATTTACTCTCGACTCTCGGATATGCGGTACAAACTGAAGGTCTCGGAGCAGAGCCATCCTCGTGCTGTTATTTCTCCCATGAGACTTGAAATTCGGAGCCTTGTGGATTCCGCGTGTTGAGATATAATCATCAGCTGACCCCTATGTTAGTATCGGCTCTGAGCTGTTGCGTGCGAGCTTTTCGTCGTGGACCCGAAGACCGGCAAGAAAAAAAGTGCACCATCTGTGTCAGAAGTTATACGCATTGGTCGTTATCCGTTTGTAGATTGTTTGGATGGTGATGTGAAGCCGTATGCTAGCCGACGGCAGTGCCCTAGGGTTAAATACTCGATGCGCTATCAGTTTGATCCCCGCATCACGATAATCTCGCCTACCGTACTCGTGAAGGGCCCGCGGCGATTGCAGGATCTGTGACAAGTCGAGGATATAAAATTATTGATCAGTGTGAATTTCAAGTCCGCGATAATCGGAGGCATTTCGGGACGGGTTTCCACTCTCCAGTCCACGTAAAAGAACGGAGGATGTGTCGGACATGCGTGCAATCTGCTCAACGCGAGCGTGATACGAGCCGAGCGATGTTTGCACTCACTGAAGGCCCATGATGGGAGCTGCTGCGGTTGAATTTCTCGGACTGAGGGCGTGTGAGGACACGTGTCGCAGGTACGTGGGGAGTTAGCGCGCAAGAACGGCTCGTGGGTGCAACACATGCGGGCGTGGGCGAGGGTATGACTCTCGTGACGGGGTGTGACTGGGCCGTCGGGGAAGGTTGGGCACGTTGGTTAATCGTCGTCGTCGGTTGAGGGCACCGCGAAGTTGGCGAGCGCGGGTGCAACCGTTATTAGTCACGACTCCGCTCGTTACGACACGACCTGCGAAACCAGTGCGTCTGGTTTCTATCCTTTCTTTCTATCAGTTCGTACTTGTTTCCTCTATCGCAACGACGACGAGCACTCGGAACGCGCTCGCATCGTGTTTTGTTTCCAATTTTCAACGGGTACTCGGTTCTTTTTGCTGTCTATTTCCTCGTCACGCTCTACATAATTATTTGACAAACGCCGCCTCGACAAGGGCACGTTGCAATCAAAACCCTGCACAGTCCTACTAGCCTACCCTTTACCTCGTTCCACTACCATCAACACTCCAGAACTCGCAAAACCCTCAACCTCCATCAGCTTCTCCATACCCCGGCGGCTCTACCTGAGTCCTGATCCACAACACGCGACCAGAGTGCTCACGACCCCTTGACGCCTCGTTTCCACTCGTCTTTTTATACCTATCTTGTGCTGTCTTCCTAGATATTTGCTGCTCGTCCTTCCACCTCCAGCTGGTCAAAAGGTCGACGAAGGCCCTATCTATCCTGTCAATTACGCAGCTCAGCATCCTATCCTATATCCATAGCATCTCTTGATTATTGTCTCATACCAATTCAAGCACCTTTTTATCCGGCATTCATCATTGGACGCACATCCACGCTAATTTACTGGTGAGTCTCTCCTTTCTTCCTATCTTACTGTCCTCAAACCCCGTCGATCAATCAGATTTAAATGCAAAAGGTGGTCCCTAGTACTACTGCATCAAAGAACAGTTTGTACACTGCACGCGAATCAGCTTCATCGATATCCTTCCCTACACGTACGCAAGCATCCGGCGCACTTGGCTGGAATACGCGCGATATTCAGCGACTGAACAGCGAAGTCGTGCAAGAGGCGAGTACTCGTGCATACCTCGTGTCAGCTTTGCTTACCCGATCTTCTCCAGAAAAATTGGAATTTATCTTCGACCCAGAATTCCCCTACAGAGCTGCCTTCCAGCTTACGGCCTACCTCCCTACTTAAGCCATCTTCCATGCCTCGCACCAGTATACCCGAGAATCCGGGCTACCTCGAGTCGAATCGTTCTGACCGTCACGTCACAACCGCCAACAGTACTAATCGCTGGCGAATCAATGGAACAGGCCATTTGGTTGATCCGGACTGGGATCTCGCTGGAGACATCGCCAGATTGAAACTTAGTTCGGTCACGGAACTTGCAGACGAAGTTCATCGTTCCATGAAGACTCCGCCTCAATCCAAACTTGCCGCAGTCGCCGTCCAGTTTAATGAATCTAGCCCCCTGGAAACTGCCTCCGAGGCTAGCAATGAATCATCACCCCACGGTTCGGACCACCAGCTCTCACCTTCTCATTCCCGGGTATCCTCCACGGATACCCTAGACTCCCAAGAGTCTGCGCTGTCTTCGGCCAGCCACACGCTACGGGGTCCCACCCAATTGAAGGTTGCGGCTAGTGGTGAAGCAAAGGAGCGCCCTCACTCGTTTAGCGGGGGGTTATCGTCGGCTGAATTGCGTCGGTTGAAGCATGCAGGCGAGGAACCTTCTGGAACGATTCAGCAAGGAGACAACATTCTTCCTTCTCATCAGTGGTCTTCCTCCCACTACCGTGACCTCCTAGGAACGGCCGACAGACCCCTCCAACCCGATCAGCCAACATATCCGTCGTTGGCTAACACAGCCGCATTTAGTCGCGCTCAGCAACAATATGGTTATCGCAACGGTCCTGGACCTCTGGCAGCTGAAGTAGAGACCGAGTGCGCGGCAGGGCCGCGACCCTTTTTCCCTCCTGGGCAGAGCATTCCTGGAAACCCACAGCACTTCGTTCAAGGTCGGCCAGTTGATGGGGTTCCACCCGCTTCCTATCGCCAGGCCCAACGTGGATTTCCTCCACAGTCCATACTTCCTAACCCCACCGGTCTTGGTTATGCAGCGAGTCATGTCCCCCACCTCTCTCTGGGTACTGCCCAACAAATCTATGACATGGTCCTGCCCCACACGGACGGTCACCATGCAGCTGTCACTCGGGTGCAGCAACAGCACAATGTATTCCGAGCTACCCATCAACATTCTGCCTCCGACCCGTCTGCGCTCAGAGATGCTACTGCGCTAGCACTCCTGGGCAACCAAGCGTTCGCACCAGCAGCTCATAATTTATACTCGCATGCCGTAGCACCAGCAGCCATGGGGTTGTATGCCAATCAGTTCTACCAACCACCCGATGGATACTCCCCAGACGTCGCCGCCGCCGTGAACCGCTTACAAGCTCAATTTACTGGACCGTATGGAGCTTTACCGAGCCAGGCTATCGGAATCACCAATACCGGGAGCTCTAACGCAGGCTCGCAGAATGGCAGTGGGCCCAGCGCAAACAACCGCAAGTTAGGGCTATACAAGACGGAGTTGTGCAGATCTTGGGAGGAGAAAGGAACGTGCCGTTACGGCGCAAAGTGTCAGTTTGCTCATGGAGAGGAAGAACTCCGCACGGTGGCTCGACACCCCAAGGTAATCTTTCCGGTCTACGAACGCTCCTGATATTAACCAATTGCATTCTTGCAGTACAAGACGGAGATTTGTAGGGTGTGTGGAGACGCTGATAACCTTGACGTTTTGACACTCACGCCCTTTTGCAGACGTTTTGGGTCTCTGGGGCCTGTCCATATGGAAAGCGATGCTGCTTCATACACACTGAGCTACCTGTCTCGGGTGCTGCACCCAGCACCGAAGGAGCCCCCCCTCCCTCAGCAGGTCCTGGTGGCCGCGAGCGGTCCAACAGTGACCCCAATGAATCTTCTATCTCATTGTTGCAGCGCATACAGAGGAAGAGCGACTCCACCCCTGTGGATGTCTCACCCCCCAGTGGTACGTTCTTCAATGGTCGACCACCTACAGGAACTCTTCGCGTGGATACTTCCGCTCTGAACAACATTACCAAGCAAAACAAATCTGCTTACCCCACGTTTGCGAGCAACGCCATGATGTTGTCACACCCGGACCAGTCTTCGATGAAATCCCCCGTTCCACTGACAGCTGGCCCTGACCTCGGGAGACATAATGCGAGCCGGCTGGACATTGTCGGTTATAATCAGGTGTGGTGGAAGTGAAGGTTGGAGATAATGTGCTCATTTTTTTTGTTCACAGCGATTGAATAAGGCATCGTCGAACAATCCAAGTCGTCATTCATTTAACGGAACTGACGTTGAACTCGATCTTACTTCTCCTTCAACGCCGTCGGCCCCCAACCAGCCGTCGTCATTCACGATGGCGAATGAACGTGCGTCCACCAGTAACATAACGCCACGTAGTAGCCACATCCGTTCAGGGAGTGCTGGTAATTGGGGTAATTTTACCCGTAGCAGCAACTTGGCTGGTGCCCCTGCGTATCCCCCCTCCGCAGAAACGAATGGGGATACTTCCTGGTCGACCTCTGAACTGACTGTCGGAAGTGGGAGACTAGCGGAGGGTTGGATGTAATCCTTCGAAAGTATACACAGACAGTAGTGCGCACGCAAATTTGAAGGTTGGACATTCTTTCCTTTACTTGTTCCTCGACACCCTTGCAAGTTAGTTGCTTACAGGCTGGCATACTGGTTGCTACCTTTTTCGCTTGCCATACTTTGTCGTTTTGACTCTTGATACGCCCAACTCACGACAGTTCTTGATTTACCCTTGTTATGATAGCCACGTCTGATACAGTTGTTCTGATATCCTGCCTTTGTTACGATCGAAGTTGTTTCCCTCTGGTGGGTTAGTTGATTGCTGTACAAAGAAACATGCTAGCACTAGACACTATGAACGGCTCGGATCTGTGATTATGACACACCAAGCGTCGCGATTTCATGAAAGAATGCATCCCTGCGACACTTTGCATACCGTAGGTAATCAAATTCTGCTGCCGTCCCTGCACCCCTCTCAACGTCATCCTTTGCCTGAATAATACCCCAGACTGCCCACATGCCGTGTGATGCAGGGCTCCAAAGGGACACTTGCCGCTCCAATTTTCCCAATCGCGCCTCCCCAGCAATCTCATGTGGGGGCGATTCGAAGGGCGAGTCAGCATGGGAGAGGTAGGCTTGATAAAAGTTACGCCGCTGCTGATCCGTCGGATAACGCGAAGGATCAAGCAGGTGTGGCGTGGGGGAGTGGTAATCAGCAGTCCATTCATGGAAATGGTTGGCGATGTCGAAAGCGAGTGGATTGGGCGAGGCGTACTCAAAGTCGACGACAACGAGCTACCACAACGGTTCGTCAAGGTTCATCACATAGGTGTCGTGGATGGAACACTCACTCGTCGGTGCTCCGGTGTACCTTCTGGCAAGTTCTCAGTGAGTCTCAAAAGGTTGCCATATTGCGTATCATTGTGTGCAAACACTCGCCGGCTGGCACCTTCCGCCTTTTCCACTTGAGTCAACCAGCGGAGATAACGTACCCAGGCCTCGACGAAAGTATCAAGATTGAGAGCAGCGCGGTCAGCCTCGCTCACATTCGGATGAGCGAGCACTTGACGAGCGACTGGGATCCATGCCTTGACGTCCCTTTTCACGCCAATCTCCCAACTCTTGCCTTCGAGAGTCTTGACTGCCAGGGGACCTTCGACTGCGGTGATCTCCACCGAATGAAGTTCCGCCATCCTGGCACCAATCCAGCGGCTGATTTGCTCGTCTCGGAGATCAGCGGGCCGGAGAGTGATGGAGTCGAAATACTCCTCAACGCGACCATTCATAAAGGTACCATAGATACATGGTCCAATGTGATAGCGAGAAGAAAGGACGTGGAGAGTATGGAGCTCACGGGATCGTGAAATCAACGAACTCGACGAAGTCCCGTAAACTCGCAGCAGAAGAGTAGGAATAGACGGCGAAGTCGGGTGGGAAACAAAGAATACGGCATTTGTCAGCGACCCGGACGCCTTGCGAATGGACAGTTGGGAGGGGTCCAGATGCTGTGCAGTAAACCAGACAGGGACGGACAACGCGAGCACCAGCGACAACAGTTGCTCTGAAAACGACGGCGACTGATAGGACCTACAAACAGGGGCATTTGATAGGTGAGTAGGGTTGCACGATCGGGCGGAGGACCCCAAACCGCGCCGCATGTGTGAGTTATATGTCGTCCACGAATCGAGACCTCAAGAACGATGATACAGGGCTCGGAAAGGAGAAAAAGGCTCACCTTGGGTCTAGATGGACGGCGGCATTACGTAGTCCGTTGACGAGATCTACCTTGGGAGGCAAGGGGGGGCGAGCAAGATTTGGGGACTCGTCGTGGGCGAGGGTGCAGAGAAGAGAAGAGGCTGAATGTTTTGCCTTTGAAATGCGGGTGAACTTTGATGGCGACAGAGGTTCCGCGATGATTGCGGGATTGACCATGATGCGAGATGATGGGCGTGAGGGGCAAAGGGAGGGCGTTGTTGTGCACACGACCCGTTAATCGAGGACCCCGGACGCAGCTCCTGTCGGTGATCACCGGCCATCATTTTGAGCCGAACGGTGAGCGCCGTTCTCTCGCCGAACGATACTCAAACCAACGTCCAATAGCTAATTGGCGTTCCCTTGTCTTGAAACAGACCCACTTCCAGTCCCCATAAAGACAGTAGCAAAGCTATGCTCAAATCCGCGGCCTCGCAAGAAGTTCACCCTGTCCACCGAATGGTGTGTACAGCTAGCCTGAATTTCCGTCAGCGGCACCGCAGTCCCTCATACATGCCGTGGTCGCGAGACATGTTGCACTGCCTCGATCTTATGGACAACGGCCGATCCGGAGACTCAAGGATGCACGAGTGTAAATCTCGATGCAATTTTCTCGATCGGTCGGCGAAGACAACGCCTTCATCCTCTCAAATGAGGTCATCTCTTTGAATTTTATAGTGCTACCAATAACCAATTGGAAGGCGCTGTCATTTTCTCGAACAAGCAACGCTTGCCTTCTTCGGCAACTTCATCCTGTGACAATGAATCCATCACATAGCTGCGCTGGGTAGGTTGCCTTGCTTTGCTGAATGGGTCTCATTGCCGCAATCCCCTCACTTTACGTTGCCTCTTGGAACATGTCAGGACCGTAGTTTCGGGTGTACTCCTTACGCAGTCAGCGTGCCGCGTGCTGCGGGACTTGTCACCTCAGTACCCGCATCCGCGGAACTGTATCATCCAATGGTATCAGCCCAATATGTACAGTCGCCGCTCACCCCACGTTTTCATTCCTCAGACGGTGGTCGTTCTTGCACCCACATCCTGGCTCCAAGTCGTTTGAACGCGACTGGAAGCAGCCATCGTTCTCACCGACGTGTGTACCTGCATTAATCCAAGGTATCCAATTAAGTGGCGCACGAAGTTTTGATAGCTCTGCAGGGTGGCGTTCCGTCCTACCCGATAAGTATTAGGCATTTTGGTTGTGCCGCATTCGAGGGTTTGTCTGCCGTATACGTAAGTAATTCTGAGGAAGTCCTCCAGAAAGCTTGACGGCTATCGCGTGTTGATTGCCAGTGTGTAACTTGGCCGCGGCATTACACACGGACATCGTGTGCTATTCCACCACGAGGAGGCGCTATACCATGAACTTTCTGGGCGAGATCCCACATTCAGTATTGCTTCACAGACGTTGCCAGAGTCTACCACGGCTTGTTCTAGTATAATCAAATTGACAAACTGGAAAAGACGCTATCACCGACCGTAATGCTACCGACAATAATATGGATGCCTGCGTCTATACAATAATATTAGAAGCTACAAACGTGCACTCTATGCCTGTGTTGCAAGTTCTGTCGAACTGGAGATGCTTTTGGTATGTTCCTTTTCCTCCCGAATCTCGTCATTCATGCCCTCTATCGGAAATCGTTTTACAAATATCGAAATCTTGGCAGTCAATTTACAATCAGTGACTGATGAAACCACTTAAGCATTGATTTCCCCACTCACCAACATAGCCACAAATAAAATTGGCGTGCATACGATCCATATTGCCTGATACCAGTGATGTCACAGCTATAATTGGTTGGCGAAGCAATGACACAGACCTGTATAGCTTTTGAGACTGCATTGAGGACCTCTCTTTGAAGCGGAGTCGATCTCAAGGATGTCCAGTCAATCGATGAAGACGATCCATGGATCTGGGAACCAGGGGGCAAATAATGGGACAGCATCCCATCGAATATCAAACCAGCAACAGCCTCGATCCAAAAAAGTCAATGATAGCGAAGAAACTTCTGTGAAATAACCCTCACCAATCCGATCGTTGCCCCCGTGAACCTCACCAAGAAGAACGCGCTCGTCCCTGTTGCTAGCTCAGAGGGCCCTAGCGCTTTTGCAAATACCTGATATGGAGCGTGGAACAACATTCCAATGCCGATGCCAGCTATCAACGGGAAAATAGACTGCAAAAGACGCAGCGAGTGCTCGTTCAGCAACACGAGGAGCCCTGACGCAGATTGAGAGAATGTCGAAAGATATCAGCCTAGTCTCAACTGACCAAATCCCACTGTCGCGATAAGAAGCCCAGACGTCGTAACCCACTTTTGACCAGTCGTATCACCAGTCTTTTTCTGCCAATACCCGATTAACCATGCGGCCGGCATAGAAGCGAGCGAAGATCCGAGGGAATAAGGCAATAGTTCGATACCAGCTTCTAGAGGAGTTGAGCCATCTACCGCCTGATGGGAAGTAAAGGTAAGATTTTGTCTGATTGATTAAGCAGGGCCGAACACACCTGGAAATACAAAGCGAGATAATAGGTTCCGGCGTTAAATGCTAGATTATGGAAGAACGTGATGAGAAGGATGAAAACTGCGAGATCAGTGAGTTCACGAACGGCTTCGATCAGAGATTCCCATACCAATAGTGAGACTTTGAAATGCCGCAGGTGGAAATAAGGCATCACGACTCGTGTGTGCCTCGTAAAAACCGCCCACTACAAGGATTAGGGGTCCAATGATGATAAGGGAAAGAGTAGACGGCGAGGTCCCTGTAAACTGAATGAGGCTTAGGACATCTGGGCTCGCAAATTCGTCTTACAACCGTTGCTCGTGGCAAAACTAAAGCCGACAATTAGCAATCCTGTTCCGACCATAAAGAGCACCCTGCAAATCTGCCGTAAGTTCGTGGAAATGAAGAATAAATCATGAACGTACAGCCCAAGGAAATCGAACGTTTGGGAAAACTTCTGCCATGAGGTGCCATTGGTGCGACCAATGGTGACGTCTCGGAGAGATAGCACGAGAAAAATGAAGGCAACCATGCAGACAGGGAGGTTCACGTAAACTGGATGAAGATAGTGCTGAGTGGCGAGCTGGAACCACGACTGTGCCAACTTACATCCCCATCTCCAATTGATTGTACTCGACGAGCTAGCTGCCGGACACGTACGAGTCAGAACAAGCTCTGAAGCATGATAGTTGACCTACAGCTGAATAATCCGCCAAGTAAAGGTCCTGCGATAGCAGAACAACTCCACGTAACGCTGAGCGCTTGGGACCATTTGGCCCTGTTTTTTGGCTCGACTATTTCGGAAGTGATGACCCACACCGAGCTAACAATTCCCCCGCCCCCGATACCGGCTAAGGCCCGAGCTAATATGAGTGCCACGATGGACTTGAGGTAATCAGATCAGGTCCAGTATTAGATAGGCTAGGAAGAAGTTATCTCGAATTACCTGGGCAGCACCGCAAAGCAGAGAACCAAGTGCAAAAATCAACATGCTCGTGTAAAGGATAATCTAAGGAACCATTAGGCTTCCATGCGCACCTCGGGCGACAGACCTGACCTTCCGTCCGACAAGATCGGATATCTTGCCGTATAACGGCTGGCATGCTGTCTGCGTGAGCAGATATGCGACTGCCACCCAGGTGTATTGACTTTGGGACGCTTTGAGATCACTTGTGATCGTGGGTAGACTTGTGGAGACGATAGTCTATGTACGTATAAAGCAGAAGGACACAGACCCAGAGCGAGGCACATACTGAATCTGTGGTAGCGAGAAATAGTGACATTGCAGCTCTGCGAGCGGGTTTAGTGGCGAGAGGAAGCGAGTGCGGAGTAAATGGGTTACCCTATATGCACGAAGAGCAAACGCGACACGGAAAGCTTTGGGACCTCATGCTGAGACGCGAGGGAGATAGAGTCGACGGTACGCGTCGTGTCTATAGAGCCCTCCGTGCACGATGATGTTGGAGTGCACGATGGGGACGGTGTGAATGGCTGTAGCTTGGAGGAAAGTGGTGCTAGGGAGAACATTGGTATCACGGATTGTTGTTCAGAAGGACTGAAGACGCACTAGCATGCCATTTATACAAAAGATATGAGAGCGGCTTCCATGCGTGGATGAGGAGATGTCTTTCTCCGCCCGACCCACCGCAATCAATGGGTAACTGCAAGGCATCTTAGCGAAGATTAAAGCCAGACATATTGTAAGGCCTTTGTCATGTGTTGTAACGCAGCGCATAAAGGAAGTGGCACAATAGCTCCGTCGCGAGCAATGTCCTAGGCAGAGCACAAGATCTGGTGGGAAGGCCTCGTTTCAGCGAGGGCAGGAGGTGTACCTAGACGAAGAAGATCATCAGAGAGATTTCCAGATCCCCGCCAGGTTCAATGTTTTGAGTTTTGAGCAATGGATGAGTGAAAGTGTCATGGAGCGTAAGCGACCGCGGATGCAATTGAACTCGTGGTGGCATGTCCACGGGCAAGCAAACGAGATCTCCATGCGACATTAAGGCGATGAAACCATTCTAAATATGCGAGATGTAATACCATTCTATGACCCTCTAATCAAACCAGCACTTTTTTCCTAGTTTCCTTCTCCGCGTTCTCCGATGGATCATCATTCCTGCCCGTTTCTGTGCTTCCCTGTTTCTCTATGGTATTCAATTCAGAAGCGAGCGACGCGATAGAACGGGTCGAGTCCATGCAGAAAATCAATGCCCAGTAAGCTCTCGTATTCTTTTCCACGCACGAGACAACCAGCCATCCTCGGAGGATGGTGGCGAATAAGTAAAAGAACCCCTACCGTTGTCTACGCTTCCATCCTCAGCCCCTTTCGGACGCGAGGCCGTCGATCCCACATCATCCTTGTCATGTGTTGCAGAGTTCCGTCGTGGCATATTGCGACCCTCGACATCATCTGCATATTGCTGCAGGATTTCACGTTGGCGTGCTGTCAATGACCTGTCGGGAGATCTTCATGTATGCCTTTTCGAGCAAGGGGTAAATGCCTCACCTTGGAAGCTGGACAATGAATGAGACAAACAGATCACCCTTGCCTCCTCCAAAGACGGATGAGACGCCATGATTTCTCAGGACCATTTCTTCACCATGTTGGGTCCCACTTGGGACACGAACGTCAACATGGCCGTCTAGTGTCGGGACCCGTACACGACCACCCAGAAGTGCAGTATGAAGGGGTATTCGTGCTTCATGGTGAAGATTTGATCCCTGCCTTTGGAAGATCTTGGAGGGAGCTACCCCAACGCGGACCAAGAGGTCCCCGTGACTCCCCTTTCCTGTCAATGGGGCATCACCGGCGCCCGGCACACGGATTGTCATGCCATCCTCGACACCTGGATGGATTTAGCGTCCAAGTGAGCACGAGGTTAAGTAATGGTCCACTGCCTACCTTGTGGGATATCGACATTGATCGACTTCTTGCTTCTGACGTGCCCCTGACCGCCACACTGGTCACACTGACTACCGCGAGGAATGGTGGAACCTGTACCCAAACATGTTGCGCAGGTACTAGCCATTTGGAATCCGCTGTCTATAACAAATGTCCGTGTGCCGGTACCATGACATGAACTACATGTTGCACGCTTGGCACCACGTTTGAGGCCAGTACCAGTACAATTTGGGCAAGTCGAGACGGGATTGATGTTCACGGTACGAACGGTGCCCTTGCAAGCATCCATGAAGGTGACATTGACACGAGCCTCGATATCAGCGCCTCGAGAACTCTGGGAGAAACCTGCTGAACGAGCACCGCCACCGCCAAAGGCACCACCAAAGAGTTGGGAGAAGAGGTCACTTTGGGCGCCGCCAAAAGTAGCACCAAAGTCACGGAAGTCGCGAAAGCCACCAGGAGCATCGGCAAAAGGGTTGCGAGCGAAGGCGTTCGGATCAAAACCCGGTTGTTGTGAAGCGGCGCCGTATTGGTCGTAAGCGGCACGCTTTTTCTCATCTTTCAGAATCTGGGGGGGTGGATGAGATGAGGGGTGAAATGTGACAATGGGGAACACACATCGTAAGCCTGTTGGATCTCGACAAACTTTGCCTGCGCATCTTTGTCGGGGTTCGTATCTGGATGATACTTGCGTGCAAGCTATCTCCAAAGCGGGCTAAACGGCTGCGGGGGAGAGAGATGACGCGGACATACAGCAAAGTAAGTTTTTTTGATCTCGGGAACGGAGGCATCTTTTGCGACGCCTAGAACGTCGTACGGGTTTTTTGGAGCGACCGAACGTGTGGCAGAAGAGTGGAATATGCGCTGCGAGGAAGGGAGTCAAGTTGACGTATGAGGGGTGGAGTGAAATGAAAACCTTGGGTCTGAGAGTGTGTCGGCTGGCATGTCGCTGTGAAGGTGCAACAAGGAAACGAGGGGGTAGGCTTGTAGGGCGGTTCGAAAGGGGGTGTTTGGCGCAGGCGTAGAAGCAGAAGCGAGGGATCATTTGACAAGCCGTGCGGAAATACAGTCGAGACAGGCCTGTACGAGGAGGATGTGTGTCCGTGTTTGGAAGCTGACTAATGCACGTTCTCGTTTACGTACGTACGTAGATTAGATTGAGTGACGTAAGCTGACCTGCTCTGCCACCACGACTTTCCGTAAGACACCACGACCTCGTCTCCCTTCTTGATGCTCGAGCTGCTGCTGCGAACGCCCATCCGCAGTTCTCCCGCTGCGGTTCGATATTCGACAAACGCCGCATTCGGCTTGTCACGGATGCCCCGGTAGTCGTTAATGAACCGGGCCTCGTTGCCCATCTCGCTCGCATCGATGCCAACGTTGACCCCATCCTGCGAGCGGTACAGAGAGAGGTCATAGTCGGAGTTGGGCCTGTCCTGGCAGTGCACCTGACCGATATAGTCAATGATGTGTGATCGCGGGGGAATTCGTTTGTGTGCAAACAGGCCGTGTTGGCCGCATGCGGGATGGGCTGGCTCGGCTATGAGCCGTATGCGAACCAGTGGGCAGCAGCTCTGTGATTCCGGGCGAGGTGCCAGAGGACGTAGCAGAGCCAGGGTAGCTGGTTGTACGGAGGGGTCGTACCGAGGAGAAGCCACGAACTGGACCGTGCTCGGCCAATGCGGTGGCGTGCGGGGCATGGAGAGAGCGAGCGTGGGTAAATTCTGCCTCGCACGCACAGCACCCACCATCCATCGACATCTCCATGGTGCGGCCCCCAACCAAGTCTGTCGCACGCGTCTATCGGGATGTCAACGCCCAGTTCGGTCCAGCCTGGCATGAATACGGTCCGCTCCTCGTCCATCGTCCATTCTCGCTCCGCTGACCTTCCTCGGCAGACAATCTGCAGGTTCAGTGGGGCTCGCAGGATCACTACGAGATAGTCCGCAAAGTCGGTCGCGGCAAGTATTCGGAAGTACGTCGCCTTCTCTGATCACAGCCAGATCTCAATCATTTTCCAACCAGGTCTTCGAGGGCGTTAACGTCATCCACGACGAAAAATGCATCATAAAAGTCCTCAAACCCGTCAAAAAGAAGAAGATAAAGCGCGAGATCAAAATCCTACAAAACCTTGCCGGTGGTCCCAACATCGTCACTCTCTTGGACGTCGTCCGAGATCCCGCATCGAAAATCCCGAGTCTAGTCACCGAATACGTCGACAACGTCGATTTCAAGGTGCTCTACCCACGATTCACCGACTTTGACGTCCGATTCTACATGTTTGAGCTTCTCAAGGCTTGTTTCCGTTCTCGATCTCTTCAAGCCCCTTGTTGCTCACATCCCCCCAGGCTCTCGATTTCTGCCACTCCCGCGGAATCATGCATCGGGATGTAAAACCCCATAACGTCATGATAGATCACGACCGACGTAAGGTATCTCAACTCTAGTCCTTCCCATCTACCACTTCAAACACTGGTGTCATAGCTCAGACTCATCGATTGGGGTCTTGCCGAGTTCTACCATCCCAGGGTTGAATACAACGTTCGCGTCGCATCGCGCTACTTCAAAGGACCCGAACTCTTGGTCGATTTCCAGGAATACGATTATAGCCTTGACATGTGGAGCTTTGGCTGCATGTTTGCCTCCATGGTAAGAAATTCCTTTCATCATCGCTTTGTTCACACCTCCTGTTCCATCCATGTAGATATTCAGGAAAGAACCATTTTTCCACGGTCACGACAACTATGACCAGCTGGTCAAAATCGCCAAGGTTCTCGGAACCGACGAACTGTATGCTTACATTGACAAGTATAACATCAGGCTCGATCCGCAGTACGACGAGCTCCTAGCCAGGTGCGCCTTTGCCCTACTTCGTTGCACAGCTGCCAATCGCATCCTTCAGGTATCCCCGAAAGCCGTGGTCGAGATTCGTGACATCGGAAAATCAACGATACTTTTCCAACGAGGCAATCGACTTCCTTGATAAATTGCTTCGCTATGATCACCAAGAACGTTTGACAGCCCGCGAAGCACAAGCACACCTATACTTTGGTACACGCTCACTCCTTTGCGCGCCTCACCATACTGATCCCTCCCAGAACCAGTACGCAATGCAGCTTCTGTTGCCTCAGCGGATGGAGAGAGTGAAGACTCGGGAGCATCATCAGCCTAATGTGACACTCCCCATTATCTCTGGCCATCGATTGCTGTATATTACTCCTTCTATAGAAATCTCTCTACTAACATGCGGGACGTCTCAGTACTTCTTTGTGGAACCTGACTCGACAGGTGCGATCAAAGCTCTGCTCGATATCTCGTGCTCACGGAAGTATTGATGGGACACGTGACGCTCTTTTCTTGCCTCTTCGATACCCCTCATGCTGATAGGCAGGGTCGCGCGGAACACACTCAGCACTAGCCAAAGGTACAGTCCTCGAGCATTTGCTTCCTCAGTTGGATGGGGTGTGCACATGTTCCCGCGAATCTTTGTTCAAGCGACAACGCGACATTTCCACCGAGTCTCTGAACCTTGTTTCCTGTCCTGTGGCTTATGCCAGCGAAACAGAGAAGTGCATCCCTTGGGTTGCATCAAGCTAGAAATCCTCCGCGATGGTATCACTCAATATGATATACCGTACGACGTGGCTGCAAGGCACGTCCATGTAATGTGTTGGTTTCAAGAGTGAGCCGATCCTGCCTTCCCTACTCGCCGACTTCCGCCGACTCCTTTCGGGAGTATATATACTGAGAGGACATGCCTGAATGAGGGGAGACTCCCTCCACGTTCCGGTTTCATGGCGTTTTTCTCCGCCCTTGTGATCTTTCTATCTGTGTGCCTGTACTTTGGCAAAGGCTTTGCATATGACAATGCCAACTATGACAATGTACGTCTATCATAACGATTCAGTCCCGCAATCTGTTTCAACGCCTTTTCCAGGTCGCAGTGTGAGTTGAATTTCCGATTCATATTCGTCGTTTATTGATTCATTGTAGTTATTGGGGTCAGGATTCTTACGGCGCAATCAGTAGTAACACTGCTTACTATCAGCGACCGATATCATTCTATTGCCAGGTGTGTTGACCTCGTGAGGTCTGTATGAGTAGGGCTCACGTCAGGCTTCCAAGGACGACGCCATAGATACTCTTCCTATTGCTTTCGTCAGCACATTCTTCGGCACTGGCGGATTGCCTGTGTTAAATCTCGCGAATGTATACATCATTCTTCCATCGGTACTGCCTGTGCTGTATGTTGATGGTTCGATCAGACATGCAACCCGACGGATAATACCACCTTTTCAGGGAACGATCTTGCCAACTGTTCCACTCTGGCGACTGACATCGAATACTGTCAATCTCAAGGCAAGATCTTAACTATTTCCCTTGGGGGTGCTAGCGGCGGTGTCGGCTTCACCGATGACACCGAGGCACGGACGTTCGCCCAGACTAGTAGGTATCTTTTTTATCTAGTTCCCGACTGAGGTCACGATGAGCAGTCTGGAACTTGTTTTTGGGAGGGAGCAGCACCACACGGCCTTTCGGGAGCGCAGTGTTGGACGGGTAAGCTCATCAAGGCAGAAGGCGCCACATGGCTCATCGTCGTGCAGTGTCGACCTTGACATCGAAGGAGGCGGCCCTACGGGTTATGCGGCGTTTGTCACAGAGATCCGTACCTTGGCATCTGGGGCCAGCAAACGGTGAGCCGACTTGAACCGTTATTCGCAAATGGTGTCTGATGTGCTGCAATAGGTACTACATCACAGGTAACCTTCTCTATGATCGAGGCTAGAGTCATTTCTGAACTTCAAACAGGTGCACCGCAGTGTCCATTCCCGGATGCTAATCTGGGTAGCGTGATCAACGCGGTCGGGTTCGATGCAATTTACGTTCAGTTTTGTAAGTAAAGCCGGGCCGTCGACCATCCGCGCTCACGTTCCTGCCAGATGATAATCAGTGTGGCCTGCAAAATTTCAACACCATGGCAGTGAGTCCGCCTTTTTGATCACCAGGAAACCTCTTCACTGACCCATTTCCTCAAGGACTGGAATTTTGGTGTCTGGTGAGAACTCGAGTGCTCACCTGCCAATGGAGCCGTCGGTTTTGTGCTAACCTCCCACAAAGGGATCGATGGGCACGGCAGACTAGTCCAAACCCGAACGTTAGTATCCCATCGGTTTTTCATTCCGCTGGCACAGCGACATGTGCTAACGGAGAATACCGGTATCCACAGGTGAAAATATACATTGGTGCACCTGCTTCAAGCACCGCAGCGGGCACGGGTTACATCCCCATCGGGAATCTCAGCAGCATCGCCGTTCAAATGCGGAATAGCTTCCCTTCGTTCGGCGGCGTCATGCTATGGGACGCTCCTCAGGCATACGGTACGTGGCGAAATGAAATGCGTTGCGTACTCGGGCCTCGAAAATAACTTGGGGGTTCTGGTAGCCAACAATAGATACGACCTTGCGATCAAACGGGCACTAAGTGCGGCTGGTGCGACCGGATTTACCTACCCGGCTTGTGCGGCCGCTGCATACGTTTCTGGACAAGCATACACCGCTGGCGAACAGGTATCGCACGAGGGCTACATCTGGCGGGTATGTCGTCTTGACGTTGAACGGCCATTAAGATACCGTCCGCTAACGACACACAGGCGGCTTACTGGACTAACATTGTACCGAGTAGTGACAGCTCGACCGGGTGGAGCCCAAGTAGGTTTTGTTCCCGCTCCCCGTTCTGGGCTCATTCACGGGAATTTTTCAGTCAGCGCTTGTTCCGGATCCTCGACGACCACCTCTTGAGGAGCACGACAGCGAAAAAAAAAGGGGGTGAGGATGTTACCTCAGTCGGTGGGTGGTTTGTATTTCTGTACTAATTGTGAGAGAGATGTAGCAGTCATTTCATCGAGACATCTTTACGATCGTGCTCGAGTCTTGGCATCGTTTAAATGCCCATATTACCGTATCTGCTTGTTAGGCGTCGAACCAGCGTTGAATGCAAACAATATGTTATCAGGATGTAACGATGGATGTTTATTGTGCCAGCCTGAGTGTGAATTCTTGCAGGTCCCACCAGCCCGAGCGTTGAGAGCGCCGAAGAATTCGGAAAAGCTGAATGTACATCTTTGCCCAGATGTTACACACCTCACCCGGGGACATTCTAAAATGTCAAGGTGGGTAGCGGGTACAGTACATTTTCACAGGGTACTTGAGAACCATCCAACCGGCTGCAATCGGCCGATGGTACCGGGTTCGAATTCCAAAATTACTGTTTTCTTCACCCACCATATGTTGCCTGGTATACGCTCCGGTGAAAAACTGGTATCGGCAATATGAATCCAGGCCTCCCAAGCTGCCATGCCGATGACGTGTGATTCTCTTGTGGGTTGCATTTTGTAAAGTGCCCTGCTCCGCATGCGATGGTAACATAGTGATTATCCGAAATGAGCGGTGCTTCTAGGAATCAGGAAAAAATACGGCAGAGCAGTGTCAACTATCTCGCTGAGCCTCGCTTGAGACGACAGGGGTAGCATCCGAGTGGTCTTGGCTGTCTTGATCTTGGTTGTCTTGGTCAGACTTTTTGGGCTTTGGAGGCGGTGGTGGACCTGGGTCATAATGAGGATTATGTGCCTGCCAAGGATCAATCCCCCGGCTGTCATATAGATAGCCATTGACAAGACTGAAGGAGTAGAAAGTAGGTAATGGCACAGGATCCATGGCCTGACCCATGCTGAAAAGACGAGAATAAACCACATAACCAGCATGAGCATCATTTGCGGCGTCTAAAAGTGGATATTAAAACACAATTCCGACCGAGCACTCATCAAGTCAACATATTGACAACTCACATTCCTGCTGAGACTCATTCAGAATCCGTTCCCAGTTGCTGCGTTGTACTCTGCCTTTGGTCAAAGTGGCATGTTCGTACGTCTCGACTAATCGAGCCAAGCTGAGTAGTTGCGTGTACTTTCCCTTCCATCGAGCATTGTCGACGGTGCGGGCAAGAAGGGAAAGTTCTACACAGTTGCGGACAGAGATGCCATAATCGCGGTGGAGTTTTGCACAATCATCTGATGAGGATAGAAGCTGTGGGACCGCGTATCTTGAAAACTAATTACGTACACCGGATATTGACGCCGGCCTTGATGCAAGAAGATGAGTCAAGCAGCACAGCGAGTTGGCTTGGGAATTCTGAGGAGATATCAGTGACGCAGCAGGGCAGGAGACGAAAGCAAGTACGCGACATGAAATGGATGTGAAGAAGAAAAACGGTATCGGCGGTCGAAAGCTGCACGAGGGCGACGCGGTTCTCTGGTTGACCTCTGCGGGTGTTCGGGCGCCATTCCAGGTCGAAGCCTAATACCGCGCCATAGGGAAGACGCGCGAGGTGTTGGTCTGCGAGGATGTGGTTTGTGAGGTAGATCACGGTCGGGTTGGCCGAGCGGTGGCGCCATGAATACAGGGGGAGCGAGGCGGTGGACATGGGACGGGCCCGGAGAGTGATGCTGGCCAGGTGCAGCATGTACGACACTACGTATACCAAAAAGGAAACAGAGTATCTGATAGATTGTGGTCAGAAATAGAGTGGCGAGCGATGTGATTGGCCAGATGGGCCGTGAGAGACGAATTCGGACCAAAATGAAGCAATTACCTCGATTAGCCACGGATATAAATAGTCTTTTCTGCCAAGACCTTTGTGTAACAGGCACTAATTTAGCTGCCAGGGTATCGATACAGCCTCTCCGCACTCCAGCACACAGCGCCATCGCCCCACGTCCATCGAGACTTCAGTACTCAGTGGTGGCCGTTGGTTTGGTGTCGCTGGAAGTGGTGCTGAAGAGGGACACGCAAAGGATGCAAATATAGAACTGAGCAACTTTTTCGGGTGTTCAGCCTCACCTTGGCTTGGCATTCTAATTATACGCGGCCTTGGGCTGCTCAAAGATAGAATGTTGGACTTGGCTGTCCTACAAAAACTCTGCGCATGCGCTGCGTCTCATCCCAAGTACCAATGGCCTCCTACTCCCCAGCAGACTACCCCCGCATCAACTCTCTGCCCCCCATCGACCACAGAAGACTCGTCATGTCTACATGGCATACCCTCGAGCAGGTCTGTTTCCCCCCTCCTTCCCCTTCCCCCTCGCTCACCTCCTTCACAGTCGCCACCACCAAGCCTTAGAGAGATCCTTGGCGCATACAGAGCCAAAGGCGACGGCGACCGTGACATGCTCATCTCCATGTTGAACGCCAAGAGCTCAGAAGACCAGGTTAGTCTCACTTCCCGCATTCGAGCTATTCAATGTGCTCACAAATGATCAGCGCATCGCTGCTGTGGCGTCGTTGCACAAAACACTCTTGGACTTGTATACTGCCGACGCCAAGATCCCTCCTGCTACTCCTCAGCAATATCCCCTATCATCACCTCACATCAGCAGCCCAAAAGACAGGCGCTATCCCGCCGAGTCATCCAATGGACACGACTTTGCCTATAAGTCTGTATCCTCCCCGAGGGAACCTCCCCAACAATCACTACCTCCTCGCAAACGTCAGCGTTACTCTCGCTCACCCCCACCATCACACCATGAACCACGTACTTCACGTCCATCAGCACGTGATCTTCCCCCGAGTCCTTACTCCTCGCGCAGCGATTCGGAAGAGTATTCACCAAGATCCAGGGCTCCAATGGCTATCGGCTCTCTACTTTCTTCTCGCTCTGGCAGAGATTCACCACAGGAGGATTCTCGGAGTTCTCCCGACACACAATCACGCTTTTCCTCGTCTGCCGCTGGAGTACCAATGTAGCGTTTCTAGTGTCCGACTAGTCTGTCACGTTTATTAGCATTCTTTCTTTCCTGTACTTCTATACATTGCTCGATCACACACATATACCGCCCTGTACTTGCATCCACTTCTAATGATCAATCGATCCTTACTCCTCGAAGGCATTACGAAGCAGGGTCAGGGTCCTGCAGTGAAACAGAGCGACGTGATCTCAAGGCAGACCACTAGACTTCCACGTACACGCTTTCACATGTACTTGATCTCGTAAAACGGACCCTCTTCTCAGCTCAAAGGGTAGTGGCAACGTGGTATCCACCGTTCTGTACCTTATCTGGGTTTCTGGCCAGGATCGATGGTCAACTCTTACTATTCTTCATGGGATGTTTGTCTTTCAGCTCCAACTTATCTCCCCGATGTGAGAAAATATCCCAACCAGAGCGACAAGAGGGGATGAGGCAGTGTGCGATAATAATTGCGATTGTCTTGGATTTCCTCATTCAGTGTTCGGCATCAAAATCAGATTATATACCGTGGTCCTGGTAGTCAAGTGAACATCGCGAGGACAAAGGGGGAAATTTCCTCAAGCATGCGCGTATATTCGCTCCGACGGATCATCTGATTTGTTATGAGTATGTTGGCGGTTGGCGCGTCAACTGACGCGAAGGACGTGATAATCGCACCCTGAGCCTTGACAAAACGTGGGGGTTGCTACCACGTACGGACAGCAGTCTGTGCGCAAATTCCACGGGCAAGACGACGAATTTGGGCTGTTACAAGGGCGTAGTCTTGGCGTGTCAAGCGGTAAGAATAGTGCTGAGAAGGTGTTGGTTTCTGCCTTTGGGCGACTCTGTGAATTCGTCCGCAGTCCCACCGATTTGATCGCGTGAGGAATAAACATGTCTCATCCCGAATGGTCCAGTGCTCTACTGTCGAGCTAGATACGCGACGTCACTAAACGCCGACGAGAGTTGGCCAACAACCTCGGGACCTTTGATTAGACAATCACTGGCGATCCAGACATTAGAACGAATACGTATACATACCTTGTCAATCGAACGAAAGCAGACATGCCCAGCAGAACGAAATACATCCGACGAGCAAGTGCTTAGCAAAAGTAGCGAATGTTCGCTAGTTCATCGGAATAGTCGAAGTCACTTTCCACAGGTCACGTGACACATAGTTGCATAATGCGACAACAAATCTTTTCGTTTACGCCACGACACTTTTACAACATGATGGCAGAACCTGAGGACGAAGATGACTTTCCTAATGACTTTGATGGCCTTGACTTTGATCATATCCCTGAGCTTCGAGCGCCGACGATCAGCAGATATACCCCTGTCCAAGTAGCCGTTCGCCGAAACGCCACGCCACCCGCGGCGGCGAGCCCGGCGCCGTCAGTCAGATCAAGTAGCGTCGAGCCCATGGATCCGGATTTTCTCGCCGCAATAGATGCGCTGGAAGCCCGCGCACTCGGCGAAACAAATCAAGGTAAGAGACCCCAATGACCTCGAGTCTCCCGGAAGTCGCTATCACGCGCATCCAGGCTCTGAACTATCGTACCACGCGATGTCTGATTCGATTCCTGCATCTCTTGTCGTGATTCTATCGTACTAACCCATCCACAAGGTAATCAGCCAATAAACACTATCTGTGTGTCTTCCATTGACACGCAGCTGAGTTCAGGTGACTCGTCGAAGGTAGCTTCCGACTCTCTTGAGGGCGGTATGTTCGTTCCGTCATCGCAAAGCAACACTCCTGTAGTCGCTTACATGTTACTCACGCTGGTCTGGAAGTTACAAGCAACCTGAACCAAGTTAGCAAGGAGCAGCCCTCAGAGTCGTCCTTCACGAAGAGGAAAGGTAAGAGGAAAGCTGAGTCGCAAGACAGCATAGACGTGCGGGACATTCTGGCTGGGTACGAAACCGAGCTCACTTGCCCGATGTATGTCTATCCCCTGTCGTATGTTATTCGGACTTCTGACACCTCATCCTTGAAAAGCTGTTGTGACTTACTGTGGGTTGAACGAAAGATCCGAGTGTGACCAAGATACTTACCTCTGGGTACTAGTGTTGGTGCGCAAGTAGCAAATCCCTGCGGACATACTATCTGCGGCGAGTGTGGGTATGAGTGGCTAGGACAGAACGTACGCGTCATATTCCCGACGCGATGACCCTTATGATCGACTCCCTTTCAGATATACGAACCTACGTGTGCGCTATGTCGGTCGAATCTATCCGTGCGGAAGCCTCTTGTCCAATGCTATACTACGGACAATCTTGTTCAGCGACATCTTCAGGCGCTCAGGCTGAGCGGTCGACCAGAGTGGCAAGAAAGGGGTTACAGGACTATCGAATGGAATAAAAGACAAACGTTTGTATCCACCTTCTACTCGATATCCCGCAGAGTAACTCTCCCTCTTCAGGTCCTGGAAACAACAGGCTGCTGCCAGAGCAGAGAAGGAGAAGTTGAAAGACCCTTCCCGTCTACGACGGCCACATCGACGACGATTTAACGACTATGACCTCGAAGAATACTCACACATCATCCAACTGGGGATGGCCGATGACAGTGGAGAAGACCATGATTTGATTCCGCGTGCAATTCCGCGACGAGGAACTCGCTCTAGACGTTGAGCACTTTCATTGTGCCGTACTACGTGAAAATATTCTCCTCGGACCTCCCTACATAATGTATATTTAATGTACCTCGTATGACTGATTGAACAGGAACATTGGGATCCGGGATACTAGAAGAACAAAGTAGGCTCAAACTTGATAGTGTCTTCAGTAGTCATCTTCGTGTTCATCGTCGCTAGCAGCATCCCGATTAATCTGCCTGTGTTTGTGTCTGCAGTGGGACGTGGACTGGATGATAATATCGTCGAGCATCTTTGGCGGTAGATCATACTCCGAAGTTCGAACAGCGATCGCATACACAGCTGCACGACGGTTTCAACATCTTCTCAGAACAGAAAAAGAGAGGTACCATCTTCAATTTTCTCAAGAGACTGGTTCGTGACAGTTTGTTTTCTACGAAGCCCCTTTATGAAAGGTGTGAATTGATCGAATTCTCGGACGACTGGTGAGCGGGGTGCATCAAGTCACGGCGATTGGCGAGACATACCAGCCTTGCAGTTTCTCACGAAGTTACACACTTGCACCGCCCGCGCACGTCCTCCCTTGTGCGAACACCCCGAGATGGCGAACCGCATGAGCTCTCCAGTGAGATCGGACAAGCCGAGCAAATAATCTTCCTTAGGCAGCGGAAAGTACTGAAACACGAGCGCGCACGGATAATCAGACAGCGCAAATGTGAAAAATGGCGACGCACCGGAACGCCATGGTCGTCCGACAGGGCGGCCTGGACTTGTTCAAAGGTGATCAAGGCCCCATGGCCGAGATAGTGGGCAAAGCTGAGTGCCTCGACGTATCTGCATACAAGCGTGTCACGCGAGAAGACAAGAGATGGCATGAGGGCATGTCTAACTCTTGCAAGCCGGGAGAGACGGAATGGTGGTGCCGCCAGAAGGACTCGCCCTGTATGTCTGGTTTGATCGCGGCATAAATGTCTTGGGCTTCGCGAAGCTTCTCGGTGCCGCGTTCGTACGCGTGCTTTGAATGTGCTTGGACGTCCTGGGCGTCCTCGTTCATGATACGATGCAGGAGGAAGATGACCTTTTTCGAGAGGTTCGTGACATCGCGACTCGCCTATGCACGACCAAGGTTGAGCAACGGATGAAAGGGTGATAGTTACCATGATCTGAATACATGTACCTTGATGAGACGCTCCCGTCTGTCGTTGTGGTCATCGAGCTCTTGTTGAAACTGGCTGAAGGCGAGTTGAAAGGACATAAAGTGACAATGACACTCAGCGCCGCCATTTCCGCGAGACTAGATATCATTTCCGAGCAAGTCAATCCAGCGCTGCGTTAAAAGCGGCATCTTGCATCTCTTTTACAGCCTTGTCTCGTATCATGTCCCAAACTATGTTACGCTGGAAGCGAACATCGCCCAAACCTTCTCGTATCTCCTCCAGTCTTTCGACGTACTCCCGATCGTCGTCTTGGAGCTCCCGTAGGGTCGCAAACGACTTTTCCAGCGTGTCTTGCTGCATCTGAGGCGAGGCAAAATGTGACGGATCCACTACAGGCGGACCGTCCTGTGCATACGATAAGAACAACTTGTGGGTGTTTGGGACGAGGCCCGGAGAACGGGCGAGTCTCCCGCCCATGTCGTCCTCTCCTACACTGCCATCCGCCTCCTCTCGTTTGGGTATTACTTCCCCTTCTCGGTGTCGTTTGCCTGCGTCTTCGTTAATTACCTGCCATAACCGCCCGAGTGCCCGTTTCATGATGGCTTCGCCTTCGATAAGACTGTTGGTTGCGTGTTCGAGCTCATCGAGGAGGTTTGAACGGAAAGTGTGCGTGACGGAATTGTCCATTACGAAGGAGGTAAAACTATAGTGTTGCATCACAGGTGGCGGGTATGGGGCAACGAGCGGGGGAGACGGTGAGCGCAGGTGTGCCAGCCTTGGGGGCGAAGGGGAGCGTCGTTCTATGGGCAGCAAATTTCGCATACGTTGGCGCGCTCGATCTTCGGCCTGTATGAACGCGTAAGAGCCATCGTATTTCAGGGAGAAGAAGTGTCTTACCTCCCACTCATCCATGTTAGGGCCCCAGGCTGCTATCTTTCCCCTTCGAACCCATCTGCAGCCTTTCATCGTCTTTTTCCCCCAGTTTCCACCTGAGACACTGATGTTTAGAGATTCTGTCTCAGGATCGAATCCTTGTGAGGGATAGTACCACGCGTTGTGGTCATTCAGAACGAATGAACTACGACACCCATCATAAACGACCTGTGTGATACATGGTCCAAAACTTACTTTGCTTCTTCTTGCATTGGTTTCTGCATACTGCGCGGTCCTGGTGTACAACAAAGATCCTGGTACCGGCAAATGCCGAATCACTCGATTCTATTCTATTATCCTCTGGCCTCAGTCTATGGTACACTTGAGCTACAAGTTTCAGCACCCTTTTTTGATTCCTCTGACACCCGCAACTCCTCCTTTTGCGCGACCCTCACATTCTCGAAGCTTCCCATGCCCTCAAGTCCCCAGCGGGCCATCATAGCTTTATCCTAGATATGACACATTATGTCAGAGAATGCAGTGAAAGTGACTATGTTTTACCTCATCCCAAGGCGAGCCTGAACCATTCAGAATAAACCAAAGCTTCACGATGCATGCAAAGGGCGAAAACTCACAAGGTGTTGTCAACATCTTCTCCCCAGTAAAGACGGCATTAGCACCCGCCATGAAACACATTGCTTGCTCTGACTCGTTAAGAGTATTTCGTCCAGCAGCGAGTCTAATGATGGTCCCTGGAAGGACGATACGTGCAGTGGCGATCGTCCGGACGAGGGTATGGTATGGGACCGGCTAAGATGACTAGTGTTAATGCAGCAGCGTCACTCGGCACCACACTTACCTCATTATCTTCCAATGGCGTTCCAGGAATGGGGACAAGTGCATTGACTGGGAAGGACTCTGGATGCTCGGGCATGCTAAAGTGTCCACGAGTGAGCAGTGTGCATTCACCTTTCACTTAGTACGTTCCTCACTTTGATACCTCGTAGATGAGTCCCACTCGGTCCTGATCAGACTCGCCAAGCCCTAGAATACCACCGGAACAAACACTGATTCCAGCTTCTCGCACAGCATCAATGGTCCCGAGTCGTTCGTCGTATGATCGCGTAGTGATAACCTGGGACTCACTGTTACGTTCCGATCACTTCTCTGAACCTCATAAGGGACTCGCACCTTGGGATAAAATTCTCGAGAGGTATCAAGATTGTGATTATAGGCAGTGAGTCCGCTAGAAAACTTCGATCAGAACAATTATCGACACAGGGCAGCATGTTCGGTGGCGTACGCTTCCTTGAGTTGTTTGGCCTGTTCAGGGGACAGCATGCCGAGCGTGGTGCAGACTTCCATTCCCATTCCACGAACTTCGCGAACCATTGTCAGGATTTTCTCGAATCCTCGTTTCCGACCAGCAAGATCACGCCATGCAGCGCCCATACAGAATCTGGTACTGCCATTCTCCTTTGCTTTCCGCGCAGCCTCCAGGACGGGCTCGATATCGAGCAATTTTGAAGCCTTGGTAGCTGTGGAATATCGCGAGGACTGGGAGCAATAGGAACCTTAGGTCATCTCGTTTAGAGCGGGAATGCCGTCGAAGTCTAGACGATCGCTTACAGTCTTCAGAACAACCTCCGGCTATGCCATACCATTCAGCGCTGGTCAGGGAGATAGAGCGGGATTGTCCATACTCTTAATGTTCATCAGGGTGCAGAGCTGTATCTTGCCAGAGTCGTGGTGTTGGCGGTGTATCGCGGCTGCTCGGAAGACGATGTCTAGCAAAGGGCCGTCATATATTTTCTGGATCTCTTGGCGAGTCCAATCGTGACGGGTGCCTGCGACAGCAGAATCGGACGCGACAGTCGCTAAAAGTCGGCGGTTCATAGCGCGCAGAGAGGGAGCGAGTGCTCCACGGAACAAGGACGAAAACATGAGTTAAGAATGGCTGTGCGTCTAGCGGAAGAATGGTTAAAGCAAGGAGCGAGTCGGAGACTGGACGTGACCTGCCCGTTGCAATCTTCGAGCAGCTTGGCCTCGTCCGACTCGGATCTTATACCTCCCGCTCTGGTGGACTTTCGGGCCTAAGCCCGAGGCGGCGATAACAGGTCGCGGTCGAGTTTCCCACCGGAAGCGACATGGTGGGATAGAAGGCCGAGTGGCTCATCGAGTGAAGACGGCCACTGGATATTGATTACAGCAAATATACCGTACTGCCAACCAACGGAGCAAGAAAGCAAAGAAGGTGGGAAGTGCTACACACGATCAAAACCTGCAAGCGACTGAAAACATAAATGCTGGCGAATGCTATGATATAACGTTAAAATGAAAATGCTAAGATATTAGATATGTCCGTGGTGCGTGAGTCATCACCGAAGGTTCATGCATGAACGTTTGAAGGCGTACGAGATGTGACAAGTCATGAGAGGTAAAGGAGTGTGGGGTATGAGAGAGATGGCTTAGACCCGACGCCAGGACGAGACTGGGGATTTTGCCTTTGAAGGAGCAGCGCCAAGCATGACGCCGCCCGTGAGCACAGTGGTCTTCCCACCGTCGTAAGGAGTGACTTCGGTCTTGGATGTGTCGACAAAGACCCGAGCTTGCTTCGCCTTGTCACGGCGAGACGGTTTTCCAGACGAGGCCCGGCCAGACGATGAAGGACAGGAGTCTGTGCGGGCAGTGGAAGCATACGAAAAGCAGGAGCTCGAGTTGGAGGAGCGGGAGCTGGAACGGGAGTCTGAAGAGACCGCGGAGAGAGGGGATTCGGAGCGGTTGGGAGGCGGGAAGCGGTCAATGACGGGGGTGGTCCAGGTGGGTGCGCTGACCTCGTCAGCAATCATAGCGAATATTTCATCCTCATCTGCGCTCTCGCTCTCGAGGAGTTGCTGAGCGATGGTCTTGGACTGGGAGTTGGCGTTGGAGGGGGAGATAGGGGAAACGGGGTCGGAGAGAAGCTCCTCGGACCAAACGGTCACAAGCTGGGAGCCCTTGCCGAAACGAACGGATATGCAGCCAGGATCGACAAAAAAGTCGAACTCAGAGCCGCCAAGGAGGGTGATCCAGTCGAACCACTGAACGCCAGTAGCAAGGCAGGCAGAGTATATGACACGCGGGGGAAGGCAGGCTGGAGAGAGGGAGAGACAGCGACGGCCAGAACCACGGAGAGGTTCTTCAGGAGCCCATGTGGGGGCAAAGAGGGCTGTGAGGTTGGCCTCGAGGACAAGCTGGAGCTTTATGACGGTGGCAGCGGGGTAAGAGACGATGAGGGGACGAGTCAAATAGGCGATGGCGTGGGTAAGGGTGACGGGGAGGGAGGAAGCCATTCTGAGTAGGGAGAGAAGAGTCGAATACGAAGAGAATCGCGCAGCGATGGCTAGTACGGGAGAGAAAGACGCTGAAGAAAGGATGCGTTAGGACGTGAAATTTCTAGGGATTCGGATTGTGAATCGGACGGTGCGATCGAAAACGAGGCGGGCAAGGAGAGACCCCACAGACTGGAGAGACAAGTCAGCGGCTGGTCAAGGGCAAAAGAAGGCGCCGAACCTGGCTGCAAGGAGGGGATTGTCAAAATCCTGATGGGGAGACCGGGCGAGGGTATTACGGGCTGGCTTTATACACTTGCCTCAATTAATGTGATGTATGATACTAAACGAAGGCTAGGGACCGTCGCCAAGCAAGAACAAAAGACGACCGCCGAACTTGCCTTTTCGGTAGACAATAAAGGCCATTATTGTTTCCGCTTCTCCTAATTACACAGATCCAGCTTCTACAGCTTCGCCACTCCAGGTCCCCGCCTGTTGGCACGCACTACTCCCTCCTGGCACGTCACGGCGACGAGTCTTCCATCGCGACTATACAGCTGCAACCAATGTTGAGCACACGTTCTGCCTCCCGCAACTCACAACCTACCCGTCCGTGCACCGCCCCGCGTCCGTCCCCAGCACGCGGACAGACCACCTGTCGCAAAGTCAGTGCCAGCCGCGCGCTCGCCGGGTCACTCGACTCACCACGTAGAGCAATCCGTCCTCGCAGCGGAAATCATCACTACCGGACAGGCATTCATCAAGCAGTATACATGGTGGATCCGACGCCGACTTACTCGTAATACCAGATCGAGTGATCCAGAGTAGACTGGATCGACGGCATCAGCTTTGAAAGCCTCACGCTCGAGATAGACTCACGCTCATTGCTAGCGCATCTGGCCCCTTGGAGTATCTCACGAGCCTGAGGGTTTCTGCCGCTACCGCAATGCTACCCCAAAGTCAGCTCAGTCCTGTGCAATGCTTTCGACATTCTTACAAATTGAGATCCGACATGTACGCCAGAATGCACTGATAGTCCTTGTCAAACAGGCATGCTGGCGGATCGAAATGCGCTCACTTTCTGGTACGGCGTCCCGTAAGCGTCCGAATTGCCGGTCCTTGCTTGCATCCACCACATGGACGTCAGAGAGCCGTGCTCATCGCTTTCCGTCCGGGCAGCCCTCCTGACAGCAATTGGGCCACTGTCGCGCTCCTACAGTGATTACGAGGTAAGAAGGACATCTTTTGAGCGAAGAACACGTACCGTCGCATAGTTGAGGTAAAACTCTTTCGTCTTCTCGTCGAGGCCCTCTCGAGCCGCACGACGCCGGAACAGATCTTCCTCTAGTTCGCAGTCCTCCAACTTTGGGACTCCGGACGGCATAGGCCACTGGTGCATGGGCTGCCATGGCTCGGGCACATGGAATGAACAAAGCAAATGGAAGATGATTTTGCCATCCTGGACTGCTTTCACGCTGCGAGTGCTGTACGAGCGACCATCGCGCAGGCGTTCTACGTAGTATATGATGGGCACGGCTGGAGATGCGCTAAGCAGAAAGTAGCACTGTTCTCTGTAAGCTCTTGGGGATGACGGGTAACGTCGTTCCTCACGTGTAGTGACTAGTATTCGCGATCAAGTCGACTACACAAGGAATGAAAACAAGAATGCTCACATGAAGGCCAAAGGCAGGGTCGACGCATTTCGTGGCGGAAACGATGGCTTGCGAGATTACCTGTCCCCCGAACACACCGCGAGCCCGGACCGGCACGAACAGCCTGACAGAACGGAATAGGTTCAGATCTATCCGTTCGACTTCTAGGGATGTTGAGATCCTGGAGCTTTCGGCTTGGTTAGCTTCCTGCATGGTCGAGGTTCGAGCGTTCTCGAGGACAGGCATCGGAACGACCGCAGCTACCGTGGGTCGGGCTGGGTCCGGGTAGCCGCCAGAATCAAATGTCAAACGTGCTCAGATGATCTCCATTTCTACTGTAAATCCACATGCATGGCAGATCTGCAGCCCGAGTCCGTCTTCCGTCAGCTCTACGCCTCCAAACGCGTGCTTGTGCTCCTCGTCCTTCCTCCGCTGCCACACTCCTTCCCGCGTTCTCTTCCGGAGTTCCTTCAGTCCGTCCTCAAATTTCTTGTTCTTTTTGTTCTTCTTCGCTTCTGTCCGGCGTTCCCATTCCGCATCCAGGGCTTCTGGTGAACCCCATTTCTTCCACGCGAACTCTTCGACTTGACACCGCAAGAACAACATCATGTTAGCAAACGTGGATTTGTGCGGATTCGCCTTCAAAAGGTGGGGAAGAAGCTCCCGGTCCCGTAACTCGGCTAGCACGATTCAGCACACTGGGACCGCGCATGCTGGTTCGCTTACCATCAGTGAGAAGATAATCCTATGCCATCCGTGTGTGATCATGTCGTACCAACCCTGGCAATAACGAAACACACCTCCTTACACTCTGTCTTCGTCAACAAACTGTACTTTTCTGGGCACCGATCTTTACATTTGTTGCAAACTAGACAGCCAAATATCTTCCTGAACGTGAAGTCGATGTCGAGTGTGTTGCATTCTTTGCATCTCGGGTTGAGCGACGGGTCGAGATACATTGCTATGGACAATTGAAGACGTGTTCATCGACCTCGGTCGATGGACTCACCGGGTTCGACGTTCTGCATTGCCCGTTCCCGCTCTCTTTCCCGCTCTCTCGCGCGAAGATCTGCATCGACCTCTTTTCCATCCTCGACTAAGAAGCCACCCTTGGAGTTGACCATCTTGGACAGGTCATACTCAAAGTATGACCCAAGACGCGAATCGCGTTTGAGCGGCTTGGAAGCAGACGTCCCTTCAAAGGGTCTCTTCTGGTTTGCATTTATGACCGACGACGACGACGAGGTGGCTTCTTCCTCCTGACGCCTCTGTCTGGCCTTGGCTAGTGACCATGTTCAGGCATGAAACTTGATGCATAAGCAAAGTCAAACTAACCTCTCAGTCGATTGAGTTCGAAGCGTTTCGCATCTTCAGCACCCAAGCTCGAAGATGTTGAGGCGGAGGATGCCATTGCTCCTGCATGACGCACGCCGCGGCTTAGTGACTCGCGTTCATATTGTTGATGACAAATGTTTGCTGTATACCGTACATCTCACTACCATCCCCCTGCCATCGGGTCTACCGCCATGTCGTCCTTGGACACCCCCAAGGCTTCATTACCATTACTGGTCTCGGATTCCACTGTCGCCACACCACTGTCATTCGCGGATAGCGTCTCATCTGTATCCATCGCAAGTGGCGTTTTGAGTGTCTGCGAAATCAGAGTTGTGTGGCCGCTCGGTCCAGCACCGTGTGTTAAGCCGGTAGCACCAGCGCTGAGAATCCCACCACCGATTCCGAATCTCCTCATCTCCCCGCTCTCGGTCTCGGTAGAGCCACTCCTGCTCGCGCGGCCCCGGTCCTTGTGGTCTGCGTAATCCCTTCTACCACCTTCTCCTTCGTCGTCCGAGTCAGAGAGCTCCCCGTCCGCTTGAACACGCGAGTCAAGCAAACGCCTGTGTCTTCGGCTATCGGGTGGTACAAGATCCTCGTCTTGATTCATGTCGTCCATTACATCGTCCATAGGCGTCTTCAGAATGTCTAACCGGAAATTGGTTTCCAGACGTGTCATGTCAATAAATTGCTTCATACCTGTCATCTGTACGCTGGGGGGACCTTTCAATTTTCGCAAGTTCTCCACAACAATATTCTTCACTCGTTCCAAGTATTCCGGAGTGTTCATATCCTCGGTGTTCGACGCCTTGACATCCAGTTCATAATCCGGCCCAAAATATTCGTAGTACTCGTTGACCGGAATTACTGTTCAAAGTTCGTCATCCACCGTGTCGAGTTTGGATGTAATTCCGTACCAGGTCCGAGCTCAACCCCGGCTGCCAATCCTGTCTCGTATGCCCAAGCACGACTGACATTTCGCATAGTATATCCCCCTCCTCCGAGGAGCAACAGCGGCTTGTTGAACGATTTGACAAACTTGACACAGTTGGCGTGCCCTAGCAGATGCTTAGCTCACGATGTGTGAATGGTTCTCCGAAGCTCTACCTCTCATGGAAAGATTGAGACATCCGAGTTTATCTCCAGACAATGAATCCGTGCCACATTGTAGAACGATGGCCGAAGGATCGTAAGATTCCATTACTTGACATATTATCTGCATCCAATGAACGATTTGTAACTCGATTTGGTTGCAGTGTCCTCACCGGCTCGAATACGGACTTGTAGTTCTCATCTGAGATACCGTCACGCAATGGAAAGTTCAGAGCATAGTATTTCCCCTTCCCGATGCCCACGTCCTGTTTGCTTCATAGGAGTCTTTGAGCTGCATTCCTGAGAAGGGAATGCTTACCCGAAGTTCACCGGTCCCGGGAAAATATTCACCATACTTATGGAAGCTGACCGTCATGACCCGATCTGTTGTATAGAATGCCTCTTCTACACCATCACCGTGGTGAACGTCGATGTCGATGTAGAGCACGCGGGTGTGATAACTGTATCCCAGCTTTGTTGACCTCCCATCGAGATATATGAACATACTGACCGAAGCAATTCCAGTATGCCGAGTACGATATCTGGGTAATTACATTAATCGACATACCACCGAAAATTAAAGTCTCGAATTACCATTGACATAACAAAAGCCACTAGCTTCACTCTTCTTTGCGTGATGCAGTCCGCCGGCCCAGTTTATTGCGATGTCACATTTGTCCCGGCTCAGGCGAGCGGCACCCTCTACTCAGCCCAATCATCAACAAACCTTTCAAGTCGTCAGCTAACTTACCCATAGAACCTCCGGCGGATATGGAGCAATAATCGAAAAGCCCTTCAAAGACAGGGCAATCGTCACCAACATTATCTATGAGGTGTTAAAATAGTCACGAGCTGATTGATCAAAATCTTTTGAGCTTACACTTGTGTTGCTCTTTGATGTAGGAATTCATGTTGCTAGGGGTTATTCTACTGAGGAAATCGACATACTCGTCGGAGTGGAACTGTGTCATCTCGCGCTTGGTTGCTGGTTTCGCGCGCTTGAGGATAAGTATTAGAGGAACATCGACAGGCATATTCCTGGAGACTCACAAATATCTCCATCTTCTTGTACAATCCATAATTCATGACAAGGGAGTGACACATCCGTATGCGAGTGGGTTTCATCCTAGCATAGAAGATCATTTGAACGTGCTCATGAACAGCACGGATCAGGGACAGTGCATACGGGTGTCCAGGACCATAGTGGAAGCCTCCGATGTCTGAGTCGAAGAAATAGCACTGGAAGCCAACGCCATTTGGAAAGATGAGTCTTGGCCAGAACTTTTGAGAGAGAAACACGTACGACGCGCTTTTTTTGAGTCTCATCGTCCAGGGATACCATATTGTCTGACATCTTGTCGATAAAGAAATGCAACTTGAACGTATAAGACAGATCGGAGTATTTCAATACAATCAAACTTTGTCGTGGCTTCGCTCACGTGCACAGCGGCAACTCACGCTTGGATACACTGCCAGTGATCTCATACTTGTTGATGCATCGAGTACAAGTGAATTCGGAAGAATAGAACATGGTTCGAATTTATAGTTCTGAGAATCCACAGCGATCAAATTTTTGCCTTTCCCAGCGGTGCATCGCTCCCTTTGTACACTAAGGTGGAAGGTGCGAGACCAAAATCGTCCGAGAGAGATATGCCCTATAGTGTTAAAGTCGGATGCAGGAATACAACTTGAGTGGGACGGAAGCGTACAATTTCCCCTGCTATCACGCGGACCTACGGGAAGTTGTCAGACATTTATTAGTGGTTAACTGGAAGCTTGAGCCCTCACCATGGACCAATGGTGGACTGCGTGCAGTGCAGCAAACCATAGCTTCACCAAAAAAGTGTCAGTTAAACGTTCTGCAGGCTGATTACAGCCTCACCTCTCTGCCAAAGGTGGTCTCAAAAGTGTGAGAAAACGGTGTCACAGCATTCAGGACCATGGTTTGTTCCAGTGAGACTGAGGGGGAAGACTGGAGCTGTTTGAGGCGTGATATCGTGGAAACCAGCGCATTATGAGCTTCGGAAAGGCTGGTCTCCATAGGGGTGTTGCGGCTGCGTGCATCGTAAGATAAGACGTAAGGTTGCTTTCCAAGTATGCAATCGATGAGCAACATGAAGTGGTCTCGAGCATGACGTAGGTGTTTGCCTATTGAAGAATCGTGGACGTCAAGCGCGGTAAAGGGATATAAGGGGAGGCGAGCTACCTATGGTTGAGCCGGGAAGATATTTGGACTGCACTGTGAGCTGATCGTCATTGGTTAGGACAATGTCGACGAGGTCGAGCGCTTGCTGCAGAGTAGTGGACGAGACGAAAAGAAGTTCTGACAGTTGTGATGACGGTGAGTCTCCATTGGATTGACTGGGGTGCTTTGCCGACTCGGACATGGCTGGCGAGGATGACATGATACTGCTGGGGACTTGGGATACCTTTCAGCCGCGAAATGTAATAAATAGCTAGCCACTGGACTAGCAACATGTTGGCCTCGAGGACAGATTCTTTTGATAACATGGGAGCTTGTTTGCCAGGCAGTGGCCACAGGGACAAAGTAGGGATACACACTACACATGAGCATATTCCTTGAACCAAATTTCGGACAGCCCACGAGAGAGTGATGAGTTGTCCGAACTCAAGGCAAGGTGACTCGCTCTGCCAGAGATGCTCCCAAACCAACCAAGTGGTGGTGGATCAGAGACAGGAAGTTCGTTAGAAACCCGGATCCCACCGTCGTCGTCGCTCTGGTTCTGAAATGACCATACTCGGGCGCCTTCCGTTCCGTACAACACACCGCTGATGTAAGCCACCCTCCCGAGCATACTTACCGCTGCTTCGGGGATTGTGTTGGCACTTTCTCTTCATCCATCACCATATGCTTGCCTCACTCAGAAAGACGGGCACCCTTGCTCGTGTATGTACATCCTTGCAATGCGTTCAACGCGTATTTTGACCACATTCCTTCACTCAAAGGTTGCCCATGTTGGCCAGCGCCGTTTTCTTTCCATACACGAGTACCAGTCCGTCAACCTCCTCAATGCAGTACGTCGATGTTCCAGTTCGATCTATTCGCGTTTCTGACCTCACTTCCAGTATGGTATTCCAACTCCAAAGAGCATCGGTGCAAAGAGTCCTGATGAGGCCTTCAAGGTCGCAGAAAACTTTGGTATGTCCTCGTCACGTCGGGCCCCCGCGACACAAGCAGCGTCTGGAGTGATGTGATTTACTTGGTCGATAGGTACCAACAAGTTGATCGTCAAGGCTCAGGTCCTTGCCGGCGGCCGAGGGAAGGGAATCTTTGACAACGGATTCAAGGGAGGTGTGCACGCTGTTGACACGTATGTCTTTTTTTATGCGCGCTCTGCCTATCTGACTGTGAAATAGTCCTGAGCAGGCACGGGAGTTTGCCAGCAAAATGATCGGTGCCAGCTTGATTACAAAACAAACTGGTGCTGCTGGCAGAATCTGCAATGCTGTTGGTTCTATCTTCCATGTCAATCTCACATCATTATTCATCATTGATATTCATAGGTTATGCTTGCTGAGCGCCGGGATCCCGCTCACGAATACTACGTTGCTATCCTCAATGACCGTGTCACTCAAGGTCCTGTTCTGGTTGCGTCGAGTCAAGGCGGGATGAATATCGAAGAGGTTGCCGCAAAGGACCCTCAATCCATAATCACCACCCCCATTGATGCCGAGAAGGGTCTTGACCCCTCAGTTGCTTTAGAGCTTGCTAGGACACTCGGATTCAAAGACGCAGTGGCCCAAAAGGAAGCTGCGGATATCTTTGTAACGTTGTACAAGCTCTTCAAAGACAAGGACGCCACCCAGATCGAGATCAACCCCATGGCTGAGACCACCGACGGCCGTGTTCTTTGGTATGTCAGCGCTCCTATCCTTGTATAGCTCTGCTGGAAGATCACCGTTTCAGCATGGATGCAAAACTTGGTTTCGATGATAACGCCGAGTTCCGGCAGAAGGACATCTTCGACCTTCGTGATATTTCTCAAGAAGAGCCTTCCGAAGTTGCGGCACAAAAGGCCAACTTGAATTTCATCAAGCTTGATGGCAGCATCGGCTGTTTGGTTAACGGCGCAGGTTTGGCTATGGCTACCATGGACGTGCTATCATTACATGGCGGAAATCCGGCCAACTTCCTCGATGTAGGAGGGTGAGAAAGTCGTCTTCTGCATCGATAAATGTTACTCACATTTCATGTAGCGGTGCTACTCCAGAGACTGTCAAGAAAGCGTTTGAAATCCTCCTGACCGATCCCAAGGTCAAGAGTATTTTTATCAACATCTTCGGAGGTATCATGAGGTGTGATTACATTGCTGAGGGTGTTATCCGTGCCACCAAGGAACTTGGTTTGAGTATCCCATTGGTCGTTCGGCTGAAGGGCACGAAGGAGGCAGAAGCGAAGCAGTTCGTACCCTTGTTTCTACCATTCTCAAGGGAGATTCACTGATCTTGCCTAGGATGATCAAGGATTCAGGTCTCAAGATCATACCCTTTGACGACCTTGACACAGCTGCCGAGAAAGCCGTCGAGCTGGCGCACGCGTAGAGTAGTACATAGCGTCACATAGAGTACATTGTTTACCCTTTAATGATTATTGTCATCGGATCGTATCTTTCGGTCGTGTGAAATTTCTCATCGATAGAGAACAAGATAATATTGCATTCAGAGAAACAAATATCAATATATCATCCGACATGACAGGTGTAATGCGAGCACAAGTTCTCACCATGATGGCCGAGAAAAGGGAACATGCGTATACATGGGCTGTTGGGGAATATGGTTCTGCGAGTGGGACGGTTGAAGATGAGCAGTGGACATGCTCTCTGAGCGACCCTGTCCACGCTCCGAGGGACCTGAATTCATGTACGGAGGACGATGCCTAGGGGCAATAATTGCAGGCGGATGCATCAGCACCGGACTTCCACTGTACATTGGAACATTCGCCGGTGCAGCGGGATGCATGACTGGACTCAACATAGGCATCCCACGTGCAGGTGGCGGCGCTGAACCACTAACGGGTGGTGGTACATTTTGGGGAGAAAGCCCAGGGGCGTAGACAGGATGGACAGGTGTCGGTGAGGGATATGCCACCACTTGGGTAGTGTAATGGGAAGGGACAGGCGGCCGTACCGCGCCGTTGTTTTGGGGACTCTGCATTGGTAACCATACAGGTTGGTTATAAAGCTGCGGATGTCCGTTCATGGGAACCCGAGGTATAGGGCTGGGTGCTGTGGGAGGATAAAGTACGGCGGGGTTGGGGGAGTGGGCAAGCATTGGAGATGAGAAGGCTGGAAAGGGAGGGCGTATGGCAGTGCCGGGAGCCTGAGGAGGGGTTGGATAGCTGAAAGTCGGAGGACGCGTGATTGAACCATTCGCGGTAGGCGGTGACAAGGGCGGCGGTCGGTGGGAAGATATATTAGAGGGCGTCGGAACCTGTTGGAATGCACGGGTCACGTCGTGAAGGGATATTTTTGAAGCTACTGTGGCACTTGTTGGTGGTGGCGTTTCACCATCCTCGGACTTGACCTCTTGAATGGTGAAGGGCAATGCAGTGAGGTCGTCGGCGATACCCTCTAAGGAATTTATAGCAGAAATTTGTTCCTTGTCCGCAGTCTGAGACCAGACAGCCCTGAGATGTTCTGGATCGGGTGCTCTAGCTGGCGAATCTTTATTGGAAAAGCTCAACGGAGACTTTGTCCAGGGTGTACTGAAGGACGCGGATGCTGGGGTACGCAGTGATCGGTCGGCCTAGAGCGTGATTAAGGCTATCACTAGTGATGAAACATAATTGAGCTTACGGATTCCTCAGAAATCTTGCCATCAACTTGTGTGATCAGACTCAGATTAGGAAGTTGCATGTCGCGGTTCGCTTCGACAACAGGAATTGCAACAGATCCCTTGGACACAGAAGGGTCTGTTGCCGGTGAAGACAAAAGCATACTTGCTTCTTCCAACTCACTGGTGACTGTAAAATTGACGGTGGCTTTCGGGTCCTGGCAAGATGATCCGGGGTTGCGATAGAATCCAACTGCTGAACCTGCTGGCAACTTTGGTTGTGTCCTCTGGCGTACTATATACGGCTCTGATTTAGTGGACATATCTTGTACCTCAGCAGTGATCTCAGTTGGAAGCACCGTTACTTCAGGAGCTGGGGAACAGCTCGTGACATCTAAAGTGGGCGGCATCTCCTCTGACAATGCGCCTTTCGGTGTCGTGGAGGGGAAGGGGCCCCTGCGCCATGTGGGAAGGTCGTCAACTGCCCTAGAACGTCCGGCTGTGGTATTTTTTGGGAGGCCAGAGGGTAGGTTAACCTTGGGCAGAGTAGCGGAATGCGTGTGATTCGCCCTCGGTAATTGAACCTTGTATTTTGGCCTGCTGCCTCTGCTTGAAGGTGGGCGCTTGAACAGAACCTCGTTTACCGATAGATCTCGTTTGCTCATCCCGTCAACTGGTGGGTCCCAAGATAAAGTATCGAAGCGAACATGACTTGGCAGGTTTTTGAGTAAGTGCAGTTGGCGCTTAGAGAGTCCATCAATTGGCCGGATCAACGTAGGGAATTTGACCACAAGAGCAACCGGTCGAGGGGATGAAGGGGGATCGCAGCAAGTAATGGAATACGCTTCTTGGTCGAGATCTTGCCGAGGCTGCCTTAAGGCCGGAGGCAGCCATTTGGCCTCTTTCGACAGGGATCTTGCAGAGATCGGAGGTCCCATTGCCCGGACTTTTGGCTTGCTAATGCTACTACGCCACTCCACAACTTCACTTGACATAGTCACTCTTCCTGCATCAACGTGCATATCATCCAAGGCACCTTTGATACGGGACATGACGTCGTCCAAGGCTGACATTGTGACTTGTCGAAAGGGTATTGGGCCTTTACTCAGACGATGATGAGGAAGTGTTAGGGATGACTCGTTCCGCACAAAAGAGCGTACACCATTAGGTGCAGAAAGCTTATGAGAATCCTGTTCCCTTGTTCCTTGGGTAGATGCAGTCGGCATCGAAGAAGAGGCCGGGACCTGCTCACTCGGAGAGAGAATTGATGCTTCTGGAACGATGGGAAGCATATGGCGTTCAGAAGCATGTGAAGGAACATCCTCAAAAAAGTCACTGGCGACTGGCCGAGAGGGCAACGAACGGCGGTCGGGAAATGGAGGAGAGTGGGATGATGTCGCTGATACTAAAGCCTGCTCGTTTCCCACAAATTTTGCAAGTTCAGAAAAGTCCACGACTTCGAGGTTGTCATCGGCAACGACGCCGGATGGCTCTGGAAACACCACAGGCGGAAGAGCAGGGAGCTGCTGTGGCTGAAGCCGTGTCTTACGACGCCAAGAATCGACCTGTTCCGAAGGTGGGAGCGACTCATCTGCAGTAGTCGGCCGAGACGGCTTGATGTCACGTTGCAGATGAACGGCAGGTTTCGGGACTGGCGGATGATCGTCGGTATTCTCCTGATCGGCTTCAGAGGGTTCGGCTTCTTCCCGAGCGAAGTCCGCCCGGTTCAAGTCCTGCGCAGAAGCGATGCCCTGCTGAATACTTTCTACAGCAGCAGCGTTCTAAATTGTGGGATGAGCAGGTTGTACCTGTCTTCATAGAGAAGACGCTCACCTGAGCTTGTATCATTCGTGCTTCAAGTTCAGCTGCTTTCTTTCTCGCACGTTCTTTCTCTTTTTCACGTTCTTCCTCTTCCAGCTGTCGTCTCTGTTTCGCGCGCTCTGCAGATAAATGCATTGCGGTCTTGTGCACCCCCTCAATATCCAGCATTGGCGAGGCGCCCAGGAAATGCACATCAGAAGTGGTTGGTTGTGACGTGCCTGGTAACTGGGAGATCTTGGAAGTTTGATCCGCATTTGCAGGAAGGACAGATAGATTTCGTGAAGGAGATTCTCGTGCTTGAGATCTTCGACTGAACGGAACATCGGAGGAATGTGACGAGCCCTCGGGAAGTGAACTAGCAAACGAGGCACCTGAGAGTCGACGGTGTCGTTTCTCGCCGACACCACGGGCATCATTAAAAGGGCCAGACAGCCCACCGGAATCTCTGCCTCTGACCCTATTCTGGCCATGGTCGCCTCCAGAAGCAGTTAGTCCACTGTCACGCTCCGAGATCTGTCTGCCTATGAAATCTCCCGTGTAGCTCCTGGGTGAGCGGACTGAAGTATCCTGAGTCCCTTCCAAAGATTTCTGCAGTAAATGCACCTGATGTGCTGGGCTGTGAGACACAATGTCTCTCGTATTACGAGACTCGGCAGGAGAAAAGGGGACTTCTCCATGAAGATTCCGCCTTGAAGATCCGAGGTTGGAACCAAGTCGGTTGGGAAAATGGGGGCTGGTATAAGGCTCCAGCCTGTTGGATCGTTCATTGAAAAGTACCCTTGAACCTTCCATCGAAGGATGACTAGGTTGAAAGGAGGTAGGAGAAGCCGATACGTGCTGAGAAGAACGACTAGGTAAGTCTCTTTGGAGCACCATAGGCGATTGCCTGGCACGAGGCCAGCTACGATCAAAGTCATCTGCAAACCTCTCTTCCTTGCTGACAGGTTCGGTCGGCGCATGTTCAGCAGCTGGTATACGAGTTTCTTCGTCCGCAGGACTCGCAGCTGGTGGCGGTCCGGCCACAGCTGGGACGACTCTGTACTGTCGCCCATCGCCGAACTCGATAACGTTGTCCAAAAAGTTGTCATCATCTTCTTCCATCTAGTAACAGTCAGAAAAAAGTGGCGTTGGCGAGATATGACGACGAACCTCATCCCAGTGATGGGCGTTCGGATCAAGGTGGACTCCTCTGAATGCATCCGCTTCCTGAGGAGGTACCAACCGCAGTGCGAGAGGATCCTCGGTCTTTGCCTCCTCGGTTTTCACAATGCGTCCTATTATAAAACGATTATTTTTCTCTCTCTCATAATTGGCGAGCAACTAGCCTTGAGCGACTTCAGCCGCGGTAGGGAAATCACTATGTATAGTGTTGTCCGAGGTCACGGGAAGGGACTTGGCGTTTCCCCAGGCAGATCTTGCAGAAGTATCTTTCTTGACTAGCGAGTTCGAAGATGCTATGGCACTCTTTGGCTGAGGCTGTATGACCTTGCCAGGATGGGGAAACTGAGGTGGTGCGAGTGTAGGAACGGGCGGTTGGGGCGCTGGGGCATTTGACAAAGCCGCTGGTGTGGTAGAGACGGGCGGAGTGGCAGAGGAAGGACGGGACCAACCTGGACCAGCAGTAGTGGACAGCGGGACGGTTGAAGTGAGCTTCGCAGTTACCAGCTTCGAATGCGAAGTAGGGGGTTGAGGAGCGGGCCGCGCGGCTGGGGTATATGAGACGACTGATATGTGAGAAGAACAGGACGTACGAGCGGGGCTGCCTGCCTTGGTAGAGGCTGCGAAACTAGCGGCGACAGAAGTAGCGGTCGATGAAGAAGAGTTCTTCTGGAGAAATTTCTTGTTTATGTTGACCGCACTGAACCTCTTGGGGTGAGGAATTGCAAAGGGGGAGTACGCCGCAGAGGATGCAGGAGGGGGTGCAGGAGGTGCGTGATCTGGGGTAGTAGAATGTGACGAATTGGAGAATGGCTGTTCCGAGTTCGGTACAGGAGATTTTGCACGAGCCTGCAAAGACTCTACGCTGGTCACTGCTTCAGGTCCATCCCGCAACGATTCCGGCGATACTGGTTCTGGTTTGTCGGTATTGGCCATAAACTTCGCGCCACGGGACGCTGATCGTCGAGTTTGCCAAGGAGCACAGCGTGTCAGCAACAAGGACGACTGTGCGTGCCGCTGTGGGAGGAGACGTAGCTTGCCTGTAGTGAATGGGACGGTGAACGCGCGCTGAACGTGGTTTGTGTTCGTTCTGCAGCACTGGATGAAAGTGCACGCGGCGGGACCGACGACTCCTTTTTCGGCTTATTATAGTTCACTACACGACGACGGATCGACCGCTACATCGCGCTCATCTCCTCGTCCTTCCTCCGCAATCGCTCCACCTCCCCCTCTAGCGCAATGTTTGCCATCTCAATCTGCAAGATACTCGATAGCAGCTCCGTCCACCGTGTCTCCAGCGTCGTCAGTTGTGAGCCGTATCGCGTCTGACGACATGCATTAGCAACACATCTCTCCAAACGCCTGCGTGGAACTCGCCTGCGAGTTCTTGCGCTCCCTGTTTAACTCTGTGGTGAGTTCCTTTAGTTCTTCGAGCGCCTTTTCGGACTGCTTCGCTGTCTCCTCCAGCAAGTAGTTGTTTATCCGCCAGGCATTCTGGCCATACGTTTGAAGGAGCGCGAGGTTGGTATGCCTAACGATGCGTGGTGAATCAAACTGTCATCCTGCGACCTTTGAGACAGACCGTAAGCGCTGATGCTCAAGCTGGGCATGTGCATTCCGCAGGGCTTCTCGCCACCCTTCATCAGTTCCTGGCGATGCTGTAGGCGCGGGTAGTTGATACCTCACAGTATCCAATGGAGGCAAAGGTTGATGAGCCTCTACGCGCGCGAGCTCCGCGGCCAGAAGGGGGTTGTTCTGTATCGTGTGCAACTGAGCTTTACGAAGCTAGAATATCAATGTAGTCTCTGTGCGAACCTTGAACAGCTCGAACGGGGGTGGAACGAGAGGGTGCGTCGTCTGGGGTGCCTTGGGCTCGCGCGCAAACTCCCTGTCGACCTTTTCTCTGAGGATGGGATACTGCTCGAGGTCGTTATCGTAGTAGGGAAGCGAATCAAAGCGAGCGTCATCGACCGGGGCCATGGCAAGGTTGCGTCGGAAATTCCTACTCCGACCAACCCGTTGCTCTGCTACAATGTCCTTGCGAGGCCTCTTCAGAAACGCCTGTTCTCGGCGTTGGTCGTCCAGTCCAGTTTTTCGGCGGAGTGTCCAGTCCTCACCCTCTTCGAGAGGTGCCGTTCCTTTCTGATCCTCGGACGCGTCTCATCTCTTCCCAGCTTCCCCGTCTCCGTTCACCGAACCTACCTCTCCCAACCCGACTGCTACAAAATACGCGCAGACCACTGAGTCGCTGCACACATACGGCTCCTATTTGACTCAGTGCCTCCCAAAGTTCATCCAACAATTTTCGGTCCTCAAGGACGAGCTCGTCCTTCACGTCGCACCCTCGGCAGTAATCCCCGTTCTGACCTTCCTCCGCGACCATTCCCAGTGCCAATTCAAGAGCGTTGTCGACATCACCGCTGTAGACTTCCCAGAGAGAGAGAAGCGTTTTGAGGTTGTGTATAACCTGCTCAGTATCAAGCATCCCGGGAGGATTCGGGTAAAGACATACGCTGGGGAAGCCGACCCCGTACCGAGTGCTGTCTCTGTTTTCCGCGGTGCCGACTGGTATGAGAGAGAGGTATGGGATATGTTCGGCGTCTTCTTTTCTGGTCACCCAGATCTGTATGTCCCTCGCACGGTTCATCTTCGCTTGTTGCTCATTGGACGTCCAGGCGTCGTATATTGACAGATTACGGTCCGTAAACCACTCTCCGCGTCATTTTAAATGCTTGATCTGTGTGTGCAGGCTTTGAGGGACACCCCTTGCGCAAAGATTTCCCTTTGACAGTAAGTCGCACCACGGGCACGGCAACTTTGATCTTATGGTCTTCGTTAGGGTTACACAGAGGTCCGCTACGATGAAGAGCGGAAACGCGTTGTTTATGAGCCACTCCAGCTTACTCAGGCATTCCGGTGACTTCTTGTTCTCGTTTTATACCGTCAGTTTTGTTCATGTCGCTTGACAGCAATTTCGATTCGCTTTCCCCATGGGAGCAAGTTGGAGCTGGTACCGAACCGATTAGACCCACTGGCTTGAAACCCGTTCCTCCTCCAAAGCCAGAGGATGTACCAAAGAAGTGACAAGCCTTACCAACGACGACAAAGTCATCCTTCATTTGGTATCAATACACTAGTTACAGACCTGTAGACGAGAATATGCTACCTGTAACGAAGATTGTCCCAGTCGACTTCGCTAGGCAGCCCTAAGTGGTTTCCTCGCCAATACTAGGGACGTTATCTTCGTTCCGTTTATCCTTCTTGTCCCAACCCATTCGAGATGCTAGATAGTCTTGTCCAAGGATCTCGACAGCAACTCTCAACGATTCTGCAACAAGGTCTTCCACCCAATCATACTGATCCCATATCTCTAGCCACCCAGCAGGAATTGCTTGAGTTACGGTGGTGCGCACTAGCTGGTGCCCTGGATCTGCAAGGTGTAAGATGAATTGCAAGGTGTCTGTCGCCGCCGAAGGTGCGTCCGCCAACTGGGGCAGGGAATACGGTCGGGTGAAAGGTTGTACTCGGAGATAAACTGAGGAGTATATGACCGGGTTATCGGCTGATGAGTCCCTCTTAGGGGTCTTGGTTTGATTCTTAATCAGCTCGTCCAAATTCGCCTGTAGAGTGTATTGAAATGGAATGCTACTCGTGGTGCTAGTTAGTTACCTGAGCAAGCCTCAGCGCAGCATCGTAGCTATCGACGACGTTAAGTTCGCGAACGGAATTCGAGGAGTCCTTGGGTTTAGATTCTTCCCCGCGGTTGACAATGAGGTCACCACCTTCGACTTGCTCCATGATCTGCAGGACAATCTAAGCATTCGGGAACGAGTAGTCATTGAACATGGTCTACCCGTGCCAAGGAGCGGTACACAAGTGTCTCGATGCCATCGTATCCTTGCATGTCATGGCTTAGCCAAACTTGAATAACTTCGTGCTCCGAAATCGGAGGGGCAACGACATTCAAAATATCGTTAATGGTGGATAATCCAACCCTCTTGAAGTCTTGGCCTGATAATCGTTAGAGAAAATGTTTGTATATAGTCATCACTTTTGCACACCGAGCTTGTCCAGTTGGGTGGTTTTGGCATACTCGAGAACACCCTCTCCCCACTTCGTTACTTGTTCGTTCTTGGGCAAGTTCTTCACCTGCTCGTCTACAACAGATCTGGCCTGTTGGTACGCAGCGGAGGCACTGCTCCATACGCTCGACCATCCCCATCCCCCTGACAAATTGGAAGATGTGGCTGCTGCTGCATCGGGTTTGCTAGTGGAGACTGTTGCGGTGGCGGCCTCTAGCTTTCCGGGCAGCGAGGATGTAGAGGACGACGGATGCACACCCACCCTGACGCGTTCAGTCCCTTTGCGGAGGGAGGGTGTTCCAGCGCGTGAGATTGGACGATCAATCGGCAATGCTGCGGGGCGAGAAGGCTCTGAACTTTTCTGGGTGATTTCGTCAATGAAAGCGAAAACTTCAGTAGGATCCCCCTCGCCGCTTGCATGCGCTTTGGAAGGCGCAATCTGGCTCGAGTTTGGAGTGCGCGCGGAAGGCTCGAGGTTGTCGAGGTCGTCGAGGAATTGGAGGGCCTCTTCCTGCTTGGACTTTGCTTTGGATGACATGTGAGGTTCAGCGAAGATGGGCGCCAGTAATGCCGTCACGACGCATCGCGAGTCACGTGTTGTCCAATTAGATTCGAATTGCCTTTGTTCGCTCTCTTCACCGCGTTTGCACCTCGACACGCCTCGAAAAGATGGCAAAGAAGAAAAAAGAGGAAGAGGAGAAAGTATACCACGTCGGTAGGAATTTACATGCGTGTATGCTACCCCGTTACTAGAATTGGCCTCCAGAAGTCATCACGAAGGCACGGGTCACCGAGGATTGCGAATGGGTGAGTGGGACCTTCCGGTATTACTCTGCAGCGCCGCTGACGATAGATTACAATATTTAGGAATACCTTGTGAAGGTGATCAGCTCTATTCGCCGATAGCCTAGCTTCACTCACTCCAATCACAGTGGGCAGGTTATGACTCGGACGCGGATACGTGAGTACATCACGCCACTTGGATGTACGAGGTATTTATCGTTTGTAGCTGGGAGCCTTCGGAAAACGTGCAGCAATGTGATCGGTTACTTGAAAGCTTCTGGATACATATCGGCATGGATAACAAAGACTATCCTGTCGGTTACGAGATGGTGGCCGAGGAGGAATGGATCAGTTCGTGCTGCGTTACAGTATTCATCATCAGGTCTTGAACTCCTGACAGAGAAGGAAAAGCGGTATTACGAGGAGACGTTCGTCAAACCTCCGAAACGAAAAAAGGAAAGACAGGTAAGGAAGACCTCAGTGTGAGACTCGTCGACTAA